>OOFC01048210.1:2938-21929 GCA_900323345.1 Pseudochromis fuscus
CATGATGCGGGTATGGATGTTTCAGCCAAGCCTTGATTATAATTAAATACATTAATGGGATGTATCAGTGGCCTCTATGGACAGGTGCTTTATGTTATGCAGACAAAAAAAAAGAAAATGGCTTCAGAGAAAGGGAAAGACAAAGTTGAAGTATCAACTGGAAGGAAAATAAAGCAAATGAGAGTGTGTGTGCATGTGTGAGTGTGTGTGTGTGCCTGCGTATCAAATTAATGCTGCAAACAAAGGCTCTGCTGACTCTGACAATGACTTAATGATCAAGCACAGCAGGCTGACAGACCTACATTTATGCAGAAGAATGTCCTTGTAGTTTTGAGTTGATGTCAGGGTACAAGCGGAGCGGGTGATATTTAAGAACAAAAGGACTGAATTAAGCGACGGAGGTCTAATGAACCTGAGTCTTTTAAATAAACACACAGCAAGTGACTGCACTCGCACAAAGCAGCTGATCGCTTTGCCATTCACGGCTCATTAACTGATGGAGATCATCGATCACTCAGGCTCCTTTGTGGTTGTTTGCGTTATGAAGAGAGGATGAAGTCACAAAGGTTTTCAACAATTGACCAAGAGAACTCTAGAGAATTTCATTTTCATTATGAACTGTAAGTATATTAACGAGAGCCAATATATCATTTGGAACAGTTGGAAAACAGACTTGTATATATAGATAAAGAGTATGAAGAAATAAAGTGAGTCAGCCAGAGAGAAAGATTGTTCCTGTCATAAAACTACAGATAAAACTTAGTTAATATAAAGATTTGGGATGATGTCGGCAAGAAGTCTCAAGGGGAATCTGACTCTGTAGTGAAGTTAGCAAACAGCTTCACTCTGCACATAGTTTACTCTCTGTATTAACACGACTATAAAGCTGGCCCTACTTTCTATGATCTGGCCAAGCTCTAAACATTAACATAACACAAAGTTGATTTAGTAACAGTTGCCATCTAAACACTGAGGCATTAGTGTTTATTTTAGATTTGTTGCTGCTTGATGAATGCAAAATGCAATATTCATTACTCTTTTACCTCTTTTTTGGTCTCCTCTGAGGTATTTCTGATGTTGGGTTTTTGGCAAAGAGCTTCTTGCTAAAAACCAGCTGACTACCACAGCTGGTAATGATGCTGATGAGTCAAGAGAGTGAAACAAAGCAGTAATGTTGTGGAGCATGTAATCAAAATAAAAAAGCACCACTAAAACTTTAAAGCTGAGGGAAAACATCTGCATAAGGTCGCTCTGTGGGGGTTAATCACTAGGAGTTTTTACTTTCACTCCTGTTCACACTAGTCTGTTAACTCATTGTTAATGCAAAAATATTAATTACAGCATCTTTAAATGTCATACTGAACAACTGTCGTGACAAAGAAAACACCAGAATAAAAGACAGGTTGACAAATACAGAAATTTGCATTTAAATAACACTGAAAACAGCAAAATAATGACCACATAAGAAGCTGTAAAGTTTTCAGTAACTAAACAGCTTCCAGATGAATAAATAGAGACCTGTAGATTTATGCCTGTTTGCTACCGACTTGTCGCAGGGGGCACTGCATAATTCATGGAGGACAACTGCGTCGACAGTTGCACTGCTTTTGCATAACACTGCACTGCACTGCACTTGGCACTCTGCACTGAGGGAACATCTTCTCGAGCAATGTCCAGCATAGCATTACATAAACCTTTGTTACGTAGCATAACAGCAGCACCGGTGATGGATCGGGTTATAAATAGTGCTCCTTTTTGTCCGGCTGCCCACGCAGGTGGATGACACCTGCAATACTTTTGCTGCAGGGCCAGAGGTTTATCACTGTATAATGTTAGCTTAGGTTTGAAGAATGGATGAAGGATTTTTAACGGGAAGAAGGAAAGGAGTAATGAGAGAAGAGACAGATGTACAGTAGAAGGAAGGAAGGAAAGACCTTATATGGAGTGCAGGAAAAAAAAAAAGGGTTTCCTTCACTTTCTTGTCCTTGTTTCTCCATCCAACACCATGAAATCTCACATTTCATTCTCTCTATTTTCTTGATTTTTGTTCATCACCCCTTCCCCCTCCTGCAACATCAGACTCTAATTCTCTCTCTCTCACCCACTCTCTTTTTCACTGGCATCCTTTGAATTCTGTGACTCTTTGCCTTCTGTACCCACATACATATATATACTCCCTCTCCCTCTAATTCTGTTTCTCTCTCTCCCTTTCCTTCTCTCTCTCCTTCTCCCTCTCTCTCTCTGTAAGCCACTTGTTACCATGGCAACCCCACAATGGGCCTTATAAAGCTAATAAGTAGAGAGAGCAGGAGGGATGAGCAGAGTAGCAGAAGATGACGGAGGAGGAAAAAAAATATAGAGAAAAAATTAAATGGGAAAATAAGTGCCAATCTATAACTGGTGTTGGAAAATCAGGCAAGGAGAGAGACATAAAGAGAAACAGTGAAACATATACAGGCACACAAATTAATATTACAATGGCTGTATCTATAAAGTGTGGCAATATTTATATAATGTGTTTTTATTACTGTGGTGAATCACACATTACGAGAGGAGAAGCCTTCCTCCAGCGCTTCAGGTTGCAGTATGTTTGCATCAACAGCCATGTTTTCCTCCAACAAGGATTGTAAATAACAAAATAGTCGTGAGGGGGCTTCATCAAAAAGTTTTAAAAAAGAGGGGGGAAAAAGTCTTTTTGTATGGCTTTTGTATTTTATCATGAGCATTTTGTATGTAATGTTCTTACCCAATTCATATTCCCGTTGAAAGCCAAAGATGAAGTTGCAAAGACTTAAATGAAAAAAAATCTCTTACTGCATGAGAAATGATCCACACATCCTTCCTTTTACACTACAGCACATGGTTTTTACTCTTCTAAATTTCCAACCTTGAGAGCTTTAGAGGCTGATTTGTGACCTTTAGACAGAACCAGGCTGACAGCAGCAATTTAATTTTAATGTGTGGACACCAGAGTAGCATAATCTTATCTAATTGCCTGAAATAAAGAGAAAGAAATGTGTGCAACAAACTGACAAAATATTCACAAAAAGGGGGAAGACACGTGGTTTATAAAAGTAACAGATTCAAATATATAACACATATTGTAATTAACCAGTAACTGGCAACACAATCATCACAGAATCAATGAGCAACAGGATCTATGACTGTGGTGAATGAAGGATTATTAGGAATAATCATCACATGTCCCCTTTTCAGTGGTTGTGCAATCGAAATGAACCACTGTAAAAAAGAAAGAAGAAAATAAACCACCGCACAGCATCAAAAACACCAAAATCTATCTTGAAGCATAAACATCTTGCATGTCATTAAATTTTTATGACTCGCCTCAGGATTTTACAATTTGTTGCCATTGTATTTATACAGGGATTAAAGCAATGGATGAAAGTAAAAATGAGAGAGATTTTCAACACTGATCAATAATTGCTCCTTAGTCTTTGTCCTCAGAAGACATCAATCAGAGATCCGCATCAGGCCAGAACTCATTATGTAGGTTCAAGAGGGAAATAACGCACCCTTGTTACATAAATACCACTGCAAGGCTTCAAGAGGAATGGTAGATGAAGATCTCTCATTCAGTTTTACATCTATGTGTGTGCATGCACCTGTGGATTGATGATGAATGTGTTTTTTCATTTGAGGCTCGACACAGATCAAAGTCGAGCTGGGCCTCTGAACTGCTCCAGGATGAAACGCACAAACACACAAAAAAAACACAAACATATACACGCACACTCTCTTCTGTTGAGCCTGATAGCAGCAGGCGTGAGGGACAGTTGGACTGAAACCCAGGTGAGAGTATGAAGTACTGACAACCACGTCACCAGCTAACTATCACCAGGGCCACCACTTTGCCATGACAACAAGAAATCCCATTGTCATGGTAACGCAAGCCTGTGAGTAGGAAATGACACTTAGGAAACGAAGGTCAGGAGTAAATCGGGCAGTAAACCAA
Source organism: Pseudochromis fuscus (assembly GCA_900323345.1). Lineage (NCBI taxonomy): Eukaryota > Metazoa > Chordata > Actinopteri > Pseudochromidae > Pseudochromis > Pseudochromis fuscus. The sequence continues at coordinate 6,912 of OOFC01048210.1, forward strand.
TGGTTCCCAAAGAGGTGTGTGATCCCAGTGAAAGAAAAATGATCAATAAAAAGTTAATATCTGTCTCTACACAGTGTGGAGAGCTCAGTGTCAAAGCATAAGCAAAGAAAAGTATTAAATTACTCATATTTGGCAATGATACAAAACATTTGTCAAACTGACAATCATGGGATAAAACGTGGGTAGTAAAAATATTTGCATTATTTAGTGTTTATGTACTATGTATGTTTCGTGAAGTATTAAAATGTGCATTAGTGCCCACTCGACTGCTCTGATTATGAGACTCATATGAAAGAGCACCTCATTTATTACTTAGAATATTTCTTTTTGAGAGGAAACTTTGAAACTCTGCAGACGGAGGGAGGGAGGAGGGGGGAGGCATCATTAGATGAAACTAACAGTGTTTCATCTGGTATGACAGTAAAAGGGGCTCCCCACAGGACTAACAGAGCATTTTTTGTTGATGTCTGGGAGCCTAGTTTTTAAGATATCCGGCAGAGTTTCCTCCCCCTTCTCCCGAATGAGCTTGCATCCTAATTTGCAGTTCAATGGATTTGAGTTTCATCTAGAAAATTTTACCCCCAAAAAACCTCTGAAATGCTTCTTTTCAAAGAAAGACCATACTTAATAATATTTATTTAACAGTCATAGATTTATCGTGAAAAATCGTCTTAGGGCCAAGTCATTCCAGCATTAAAAGGGTGAAAATTCAAGGCAAACTTATGCAGTTTCTATAATCAGTGGATTGATTTGCAAGAGCAGAGTGAATCTTTTACATCACGTTCAAATTTGGCACATTTTGACAGGGGATCTTGTGGGTTCTGTTTGTTTTTAAATCTAGTCTCCTGCTTCTGCTAAACTGCACCACAAAAGATTAGAAAACATGGTTGTACTAACTTACAGTATGAGACAGGAGTTAATGGGACAAATATGTCAATCTAAATGTAGAGTAAAGGCAGAGTGGATCCAAATACTTGTGTAGATGTTTTCAAATGTTTGTGGAAAATGTATTTTCTATTTTTGTACCTTCCACAGTCCACCCTACTCCAGTGCTTTGTTCTAAGATCAGGTGTTAACCTCTTTGCCTCTTGGCTGTGCCCTCCAGTACGACAGGAGCAGAAATATGATGTCACATTTTCTGGGACCCAGAAAAAAAAAAAAAAAAAAAAAGTGGCTCCTGGGCCAAAATGGTTTAAATACCTTCACTAAGGCTACAAAGACAAGATGAAAGAGTAAGAAGTGTTGTAGTAGTCACTGAAATGTACAGAAAAATAAATATTGTAGTTCAAGTCCAAAGTGCAGGCATTCAATACATTGACTTTCAGGGATAAATGTGTACTTTATGAATTATTGAGAAGAGATCGAGTTACACAACCACTCACCATCTGGCTAATATACATGATAAATGTGGTAATTCAAATATTTTAAGCAGATCTTCCATTTCTATACATTGCAGCCCAGTTGTACACTCTGTGCCTACAGATGATCCCTGGAGAAAACAACCACATTAAGAAACAACATACTGCTATTCCAAAGATGAAGAATACCACAACCACAAACAGCTTTACATCTGCTCTGATGATGGCAGAGATAAAATGCAAAGAACATATTGGCCAACAGTGTTGATAATTAATGAGTTATACTATTTGTGAAACAAAAAACCCACAAATTCTAGCTTTTCAAGAGCAGTATTCACTTCTTTTCTAGATCTTCTACAATAATAAACAGATTTTCTTTTGGTCTTAGAAGTCTAGGTCTTTAATAAGAATTTATTAAACAAGAAAAGAGTTTTGTGTTTCTTTTGATCCTCCTCCTCTACAAAGAGCATTCTGGACTGATTTCAATATCGTTTTCTTGTTATGGTAAAAAGTAGTTGATGTTAAAGCCGTTTCATGCTCTGTGTTTCTTACCTGTGAGCTGACAGTCGTCGTTGGAGCCTGCAGAGTCCTCCTGGTTGGGGCTGAGTGGAGGGCTGGCAGGGGGACTGGTGCTGAAGCTGGCGTAGCCCAGAGAAGAGCTCACCTCGCTGGGCTCACAGCTGTGGTTGACGGGCCTCTGGACATCCAGGGAGGAGGACAGAGAGGTGCGCTGCTTAGGCTGAAGGCAAGACAGGAAGGAGAGAAGAGAGCGAGAGAGGGTTAGAGAGATGAAAGGTTTTTTTTTTTTTATATTGCTTCTGGGATACTTTGTAATGCTTCAAATATACAGTGACAATAATGGATTAAATACTTCTGAGCAACATAAACGGAAATATCTCCATTACAGTGTAATCTCCCTCTTACATGCTCAGTTGCCTCTGATTATGTTTCACCATGATCAGATAGCTTTGTTTAGGGACTATGTTTTAAAATGCACCAGCTCTTTTAACTCGCAGTCTGCATACTTGTATATAGCGACAGTCATCCATATTTGATGTGGTAGTCTGCACGTTCACTGTTTTCCATGAAGAAGATGGTGAGCATGTCTGTGTAGCCTTGCTTGTATTAATCACATTCTCAGGGTAATTAACTTAGACAAACAGGTAAACATTTACACTTCTGATTATCTGCAAGCAAAGGTAATGCCAACCTCTACCAAGTCATGGCAACAGTACATAACCTTATGACCAGCGATCATAATGGAGGACAAAGATGTTGTGCGGTGTGATGCTGGCATAAGTCTAGAGGAAATTGTTATAAGTGAACAGACATAATGAAACATAATGACTGCCTAGAGGAAGAAAATGAGGAGTGAGGAAGATAAAGTGAGACAGAGGACAACTGAAACTGTAGACTGGCATCTGGTAAACACTTCTTACATAATGAGGCATTTGCAGCTCTCAACAACCTGCTGCTATGCTTCACAAACAGCTTAGGCAGTCAAAACCCTGCTGGCGTGCGCACAACTGAGAGGATGTGGGCAAAGCAAATCAGTACAGTGAACCATGAGTGCAAAATAACATCCTGAACTATTAAGAGAGAGACACACAACAGGACAACCTTCATAAGACCCTTTCTGTCTTCTGTGCAAGCGAGGGCACAAAACTGAACCTTGAGAGACAAAGAAAGAGGAATATAAAAGGAAGAAGAGGAGAGGGCACAATATGCCATTCATAGTGCATTAAAGTAAGGGTTTGAAATAGGCTGAAATGAGATGAAAAATAAAAGAAAAACTGAAGCAGGGAAATAGGCTGAACAAAGACAAGGGGAAGAAAATATAAAAGATAATTTGATGGGGAGAAATTAACAGTAATCTTGAAGATAAATGGAAAATGGAGGCACTAAGAAAGAAAGAGGAGGGAAGAGAGAAAAGAAGACAGACATTTTGGCAAAATGCATGAAGAGGAGGCTGTAAAAGGAAAGAAGAGGCAGGTACAGTGTTGAAATGAAGGACAGAAAAACATAGTGGAAAAATCAGATTGGAAAAGAAAAGGAAAGAAGGTTTGAAACCAGGAAGCTACAAAGAATTAATTTGGTACTACCGGACTGTTTTAACATCTTGAAACTTAATTAGTCACTTTGGAAAGTGTCGTCGGGTTCAAGGGTCAGACCCGCCTCCTCACTCCTCCCTTTATATCCAAATATGGTCACTTCTGGCTTCAACCAACATGACAACGTTCAAAAACACAAGTCCAGAAACAAACTCGTGTTAGCTTTGTCCGTTCTACACAGAGTCTCTGCTCAAACCAAACAACTGCCACCTCAACAGAAGAGAGAACCATACAGCGGCAAACGTAAGATCAACCTTTTTTCTGTGGGGATGTGGTCAGTGGGGAATAACACCGCAGCAGCAGCAGCAAACCAACAGAGACCAGGGATGTTTAAAGGACCAATGCATCAAACAGACAAGATCACAACAGCCCCGAGAGCCAACAGGGAATAAAGACGATGGCGTATGAGCCCAACAGGGAGTCACTCGGACTGGACAAGGGGAGGGATGTTACACAAGCTAGCTGTCCTAAACCTTTTTTTCATTAAGCTTTTTATGAGCCAAAAGAAATACAATCCAAATTCATATATATTTTTATGAGTTCTATGTAATCAAACACATTAATGATGCGTGGCAAAGTAAGATCCAGCATATTTATTTTGATATTAAACCACTTCACGCCATGTGCCTGCACAAAACAGGAGTAATACTGACCTTGCTAAAGGCTTAACAAATCAAGTAGGACACCAAATGAGATGAAAGTCATCAACCCATAATCACTGAGCTGGTGTGATGTGACACTGTGGTATTTCAAAGTGTTGTTTGTGTGTGCAACTTCAACTTCCTCTGTCCATTCTTAAAAACATCTCTTTATTACTGCGCTTATCGTTGCCTTGTCTCCATGTATTTGGTATCTGCCTCTTTCCAACAACTGAATGTGTCTTCTCTTTACTTATTAGGAGTGTACACACACACACACAAAGTGACACATACAACAAAACATACACACATGCCGTAGCTCTGGCTAAGACTTGGCGTTAACAAAGCAAATGAGCGGCAGGCTAATGAACATGTCATGGCCGATTGGAAGGGGATTAATGAACACAGGCACAGCTGCACACACGGCGACACACACATACAGATATACACACACGTTCACACACACACACACACACACACACTCACAGAAACACAAGCAGGTCGTCCTTGCATGACTAAACTTCAGGAGAAACCATTTTCCCTGCATGCAACAGCATCCCCAGGGGAAAACAAGCCGTTTAACACTTCACTAATGTGTCAGGGTGCTAATGAATGACACACCCATTAGCTAAAAAACGCCATTCCACAACAGAGACGAGGTGAGACGCACTTTCACGCTATAAACTCGCATGAAAGCTCAGAAAGATTGAAGAAAGCTAATTTATGAAAAACCTGACAATCGATTATATTATATAAAATGGCCACGATTGCCAGATTATTTATCGCACAGTAGGAAAGAGGGTGTCCACTGGTGATGAATGAAACCTGAGCAGAAGCAATAAACTGTTGGAGCAATGCTAAAAACCATTGTATATTAACTGCACAAGAGAATGAGAGTTATTTATTCCAAAATAATGCTGATTGTATTAAGTCTTTTTCCTGGCTGTCAGCAGCAATTTAATACGAGCAGGGGAGGGAAAGGTAATTATTATAATGGCGCTGGTTCTAATTGATATTTGCACTTGCTGGGAAAAAAACTTCTGTTAACATTAGCTTAGAGTTAATGATGCTGGATGTGGAGTGTTGTGTGTGAGGGTTTCTTATTTATTTTCTATTCTCATCCTTTTAGCTGTCTTTATTTCAGTTGCCTCACACATCCACAGAAAGATGTAAACACATGAGGCAAAATGCTCAGAAGAGCAGAGCAGACGGCACATCAGCTTGCAGAGGGGGTGAAAGAACAAGAGAATAGAAAATGAAAGGAGTAAACATCTAAACCCCCCTTTTCTTTTCTTTTTATTCACATCCAAAACAAACTCCTAACTGCATTTTTTTCTTTTACATTCCCACTTTCTTGTGGATACGTTTCAGCTTTGCCCCATTCTGTTATTTGCCTCAGTTTTCTTCTAATGATCTTTTTATTATTATTCTCTTCAAGAAACATTTTTAGAAAGCTCAGCTCAGCTTTCAGACAATATCTGTAACATTTACATATATAGTGCCCTTCTAAAGGCTGAAATATGCCTCATGTGCCGGGGCGTCAACCCTCATCTCTTCAGACACATCCACACTCACTAGTACAGTGACTCTCTGCTCTCATCCTCTCACTAATCTAAATGAAAAAGTGCTGACATGCTGCTGTACAGATCTCATTTCTTTTATGTTGTTTGTTTTGCTGGAATACAAAAGAAAGTATAAGAAGATAAAATATTGAAATCTGAACTGTTGTAATAAATGTGGAGAACACTTATGAATGCTTCATCAGCTTAATGCACAGCTCGTCTGTCTGCGATCTTTGCTACTGGTTTTCAAACGTTTGTCAGAGGACATGATGCATGTGTTTTTCTAAATCCAACAAATAAGAAAATAAACCTGTGTAGTTGCAAAATTTAACCATGATTTCAAATATAAAATAGGTTCAAAATGTTTCAGCACTGGGTCAAATCATCATCATCTAAACTATATATCTGTGTGCAGTTCATCATTGAAAGGTTTCCACATTGATTTGCCATGTTTCTGTTCTTTGCTATTGCTGCCCTTGTATTCAACTGAGGTTCAAACTGTAGACTGTTCACCGCTCCAAGGTTTTCAGTTTTGCAACCTCAGAGCTTGTTTTTTGCACACCAATGAATTTACCACTGTAATTGCCCTCTCTGCCAGTCTCTGCTTTCACTCCACGTGTGTGTATTTACCCTTTCCCTCAGCCTTTTCATTCTGCCCATCATCTAAAACGGTAAAAAAAAAAAAAAAAGCCAAAAAGCTTTACAATAGCTTAATTTGAAATGGGAGTGATTTACCTTCTGGGTTGTAGAGTATTAAAGCAGTTGTTTTTTTTTCCCCACCAAATCTGTACTGGCACACAGTTTAAAATGCAGTGCAGAGGCCAGTAGGAGCTGGCAGTCCTCTTGGCTCATAACTAATGCCGTGTGAACTGCATGATTTATTGAAATCATCGCAATACTCCATACAAATCCTTTTAATACAGGTGGGAAATGCCAGGAAATAGCTTAGCTGTGTAACTCCCACTGGAGAGCTTTTAGCATTAGCTTGAGTCAGATCAATTAGCAGTGTGACCCTCCTCGCTCCTCTGGGGCCACCGGCTGGGAAAGCAAATCTCTCCAACCACACACGCAAACACAAAAAGGTCCCCGAGTTGTCACAGCAACTTCAAAACGTTCAGGTGGAGTGAAGTGACCAGTGTGAGTGAGGAAATGGATCTTTTTTCCCTTCATATCATCTATTTGGCTCTCTGGTGCCAAACTTCTATCATGACTGTAACTGTCTGTCTTCTTGGCGAGCGTGGATTTGTGCATGTGTTGTCTCACATATGCAAACACAGGACAATACGGGCTATATGGAAGAGCTGGCACAAACACACAGTCATACTGGAAGAAATGTAAGGCGCATATGTCCTGTAATTACACACAGATCCAAGCAAATTTCAGGAAGATTAACTGATGGGAGAAACACTGTTGGAGGGATCATCAAGTCTATGTGTGTGCGTTGTGTGTGTGTTCAGCACAAACACACACTGAGCGGCTAACTGATTGATGAGCATGAAGAGATTAATGAGCTCTAAATGCCAAAGTGATTAGTGAGCTGTCTGTGTGTGGGTTTAGTAAAGTACATGGTTTCTATTGGTTAAAAAAAAAAAAAGTGATACATTCTACAAATTAAAATTAATCAATTAAAACACAGAAATATACTTTTATATCTGTTGCGCTTTAGGGAAGAACAATTTTATCTATTAATTAATTACTCTCCACATTATGTTTAGGTTAAAATTCAAATTATTTCTCTGGGTTAATAATTGTTCCACCACATCCTGTCACTACAATGTGTGGTTTGCTAGATCTGGTCCAGCAAAGTAGTTTCTCTTTGAGCCAGTAGAGGCTGGCAGTGATGGTCCTGTTTGTTTACTATAATTACACTGTCATCTCAAAATTACCCTACACTGATGTTAAAATTACACATATCACATTTAACTTCACTTATCTGTGGCAGTCCAAAGAAACCACCTCTACTTCAAGTAACACTAAAATCTATGCATTTTTCCTTTTTTTTGGTTGATGCACAAATGAATACAAGCCTCTTTAAGTGCCTTGCTCAAGAGCACCTTACTACAGTGATGTCATTCAGTTAGAGGGATTTTTATCAAGAGAATTGGCTGCTTCTTCACACTCGACAGCTGTTACACATGCGACAGCTGTGTCACACTTGGTACATTTACCGTCAAGAGTTTTATGTGCGTCTGTGCATCCTTTCAACCTCTGTATGGGGAGGAAAAAAACATATATATATATACACATATATTTATTATCTTCATGCTTCAGCTTGAGAGAGCAGTTGGCCTGCTTTATCTGCACTTCACGTCAGGAAAGCTATCTGCTCTATCAGATCGTCACTGTGTGCACTCTTGTGTGTTCATACATATGCAACATGTTTCAGATGCGATAGTGGATCTGAATGTGCGTGATGTATTCTATATTGTACATCCACATCAATCTGTGAGAGTGTTGCTGAGGTCCTGATAAGACACGCAGCCACACAGACAGAGAGGCTGTTCTGCTATATGACTACTTTGTTTCTCTATATTATCATTTTGCTGCAGTTATACTTGTCTACACTGAACATACTTTATCTATTCTAGCTCTACCTGAGATTTCTCCTCTGTTCATAACTAATGTATGGTGTTGGAGTTTTCCCCAATTTAGCCAAGTTTAGTTACAGCCACATAAATAGCTACTGATGAAAACAAGAGGATTCTGTATCCAAACACCTGTAACTGGGGTTATGCTGATGCAGTGGCTTCATCGGACATTAACGTCTTCACAGTTGAAGGTCTTAAAACCAGACCAATCAGTTCTGGACACAGATAAAGATGTGTGTGTGTGTGTGTGTGTGTTTTTTACGTCTAATGTGACCATGTGATTTCTTGCGATATCAGCCTTTGTAGGAGCAAACACGAGTTCTATCATGTGTTCTGTATAACCAAGAATCTTTCACGTATCATGCACGTAATGGTTATTAAAATAGACTGATAAGACACACACACACTCACACAGGCATCAAAGTAGGACACTGAGCCAGTGGGTATGAAACTGATAACCCCATGATGCAGCTCAGTCCTTTCGTTCTTTCTCCAGCTATTTTTTTTTCTGTGTTGCACATCCCATCTGCCCCAACGTGTCCGGCTGAGAGTTTGGACAAGAAGCAAACAATGAAACCAAAGGACCAAATATTAAGCCTGTGGATTTCAGTCAACATGGCCTGTGTGATCTCTTCATGCTTTCACAAAGTAATCACTTTTTATTTATTTATTTATTTATTTATTTATTTTTAACTCTCCCACCCACGAGTTCAATAAATTCTTTTAACCAGGAATTAAGGAGCAGAATTACTCTGAACACATTTTTATTTACAGCAGCAGCTCCTGGGAGGCTTGTCGCCGAGAGAGGGAGGGAGGATTGCACACTGCAAAAAAAGTCAGTGGTTGTAAGTCACTGTCTGTTACACCTCTGTTCTGTGGGAAATCTCATCAGTGGGGTGAGAGAAACTCTGAGGAGCCAGTGAAAGTGGAAACACGCAGTGTAAAATGGAATTAAATCACATTAAATGACTTAAAAGTGACAGAACAGCTGGAGTATTTCCATGATTACCATCTACATCCTCATTTGTCACAATAACACAAATCAATCTGGATATCCACCATATGCACTAAAGATTTTCCTCTCTGTGAGGCTCCACTTGGGCACAGTGGTGGTTTGAGTCACAATGCTGACACACTCATGTTTAGTAGGTAATGTTGACCATTTTTTCTAGCTAGCAGGTCATTTACTGTAAGTGGAAGCAGCAGGGCAGCAATATTAAATGTACAGAATGATGGCAGAGTAATTCCTACGAGTAGTTTTTAAAAACTCCATATCAAGGCCCCAGAAGAGGTCACCATGAAGTGTATTAGTCATTTTGAGTTCATTTTATTGGTATAATTATGAGATAAAAGTGAACCATCGGATTTAACCTTCTGTGGTATTTATTGTGTTTACAGTGAAATGTAATTCCTACTTTTCCAACAACCCTGTCTAGAGGGCTGATTTTCAATATTTAAATATTGAAAAATGACTGTATATCACTACAGCAGGCTCATGCATATATCCTACAGTATGCTGCAACAGTCATGCGTGTCAGTGTGTATGTTGGGTGTACAGTGTGTACTGTTATAGCCAGCGGGAGCACTAAAATGAAATGAAATGAATTCTAGAGAATTAATTAGGCGCTATAAAATTGAACTCTGGTGCTCCTTGATTATGTGCGCTTCACGCCGAGCGGAGGCCCGCTGGGCACCGCATGTGATCCCTCTGCACACATTACTTAACATGCCAAAGATAGGCCCATGATTGGGGGGTGGGGGGGGAGATAAGGAAACAAGGGAGGGAGAGAAGGTGATGAGGTGAGTGAAGGACATTCAGAGAGTGAGAAGAAGGTCAAGTTGCGAAGATTACCATAAGCTGTCCATCTAAGAAGTGCACTGTTTTCATATGTCATTACCATCTCCAACAACTCACAGTTAATAAAGGAAAAAGTGTCCATCTTGATTCAAGGACACTTTTTATAAAAATAGGATAACAAGGTAATTATGAAGCCCCACCGACTTTTGCTTATGCTTCAGAAAATTGTTACTTTATGATTCACTACACTGAACAAGTACATTTTTTTCAGTGTTGTGTCACACATCATCCGCTCACTAAGAAAACAACTGCCTTTAATAATCAAGGTGCGAAACGCTCGCACCGCGCTCCTGTGTCTGATACCATCTTCCCAGTGACAGAAGTGAGAGAACTGGATTAATCTCAAGCCACTAATGAGGGTTGATTTGCTGTTGCATTTGAATTGCTGAGTGTTGATTTAAAGTTATTCGTGATCACTGACATATTTTTAATCTATTCTGTTGTTGTTGTGCAACTCTGTTACAGAAGTAACAGCAATGTTTTCCAGCCCTTTCAGACACTGCAATACAACAAGTATATTAGAATACTGATAGATATTGAATACATATTTCTCTAACAATACACTGGTTTCCCCGGAGGTTCTGTATCACAAATAATCGCAATGCAGTGTTTTTATTAGATTCCACACAAGTATGCACGAGTCATTTCAGCCATACATGACGAACCCACCTTAGCTTCAGGCTGCCTGCGCCTGGCTTCTCCCTCTGGATCACATTAGACGCAATATCCGCTATGTTATCAATTTCAGACGTTCACTTTAATGATCAACTACTAGGTTAAAAATTAAAGTGTGGAAGGCTGCTGTTGAACTCAGGATGCAGGTAATATCTTTCTACATGTGTAGCTGTATATTACTATTATGTCACTTTATTCCAGTTGCTGTTTCCTTCTTCTTGAAAACACAGCTGCTTGGTTGCTGGAACGGTTTTGAAGGAGGTAGCAGAGGGAGTGCTGGGCTCGGAGGTAGCACAGATCAACAACCCAATCTTTAACGTGCGTGCAGTTGGGGCGGCTGCAAACCACAATCCTTCATAGCCCTCATTATGCCACTGTGGAGGATTACGGATGAGATTGCAAGAGACTGCTGAGAACTGAGTGCAACACAGCCTGACAAATATAAATCTTAACATTTTATTATGCAAAAACAAAATTCACCCTTGCACGAACTAAGCTGCCAGTAAGTTCAGAGATCTCCATCTCTAATAGAAATTGATGAAGGAGGCGGCCTGTTTATCAGGTGTTTCTTACATCCACAGTATTGACTCTGAAACCTTGGTTTCAAGGGCTCATCTGGGTTTTTGTTACCAGGATGTAATGTTTATATCCACAAGCAAAATGGAAAATTTAGCTCCTCTGAACTCTGAGTATGACTGAACAACAGAAACAGACACAGGAATGTAGATGAAACTAAATCAAGAGAAATAATCAGACGGAGAGAAACAGACAGAGATGTTTACCATTGTGTGTGTGTGTGTGTGTGTGTGTGTGTGTGGGTGCAGGTGTTTAAGCTAGTTGTGGGTGGATGCTGTGATGTTCAATAATGCATCAGGTGCCTCGACAGCACATTCATTAGAGAGGTGTGTGTGTGTGTGTGTGTGTGTTGTCTGTGTGTGTGTGTGTGTGTGTGTGTGTGTGCGCGCGTGCGTGTGCGTGCGTGTGTGTGCGTGTGTTCACCTGTGGGCGGATGACTCTCTCGATGTTCTTCAGGGCCGTGTCGGGGGAGGGGGGCGAGCAGTCTGGTGTAGGGCCTGTTGAGCAGTTGCCATGGCTACCGGGCTCCCCCTCACTCACCGCTACATGGGACAGGTGACCTTGGAAGGGAGAAGAAAAAGTAAGAATGAGTGACAGATACGATGAAAAAAAGTGTTGAGATTTGTTCATTTCCTTGTAGCAACCACATGTCATCGTACAGCAAAGTGAGAGTTTCAAGAGTTCGTGCCAATTTGGATGTTGTGCCTGAAACAGCTTTAAATGTACAAGACAAGGACAAGAACAAATATTGGTGGCTGTGATATTTCAGTTTGGACAAAAGCAGTGAACTGACTGATCCCATTGCTGCTAGGATGGTTTAAAATATTGAATATTCAATATGAAAGCTTCATATCTTGCTAAGCAACATTTATAATATCAGTTCCTTTGAATAAATGAAGGGTAAAAAGGAAAATAAATATAAACTTTACATAGAGCATCATCACTTTAGTCCAAACTGCTGCTGTTTTCATTTTTACTCCCTCAAAAAGCTGTTATTGTGCCATTGTCCCAAATTGCTCCTTTGTGCAATTTGGGATAAAGTGAGAAATGAAAAAGAGGGTAAAGGTCAACACCTGATGTGTCACACTGAGTATTTCTACACAACAGTCCACAGCAATCACAAATGTGTTAGCATGACCAAGAGGCCAGGAGAGTGTATTTTGTCATTTGAAAAGACTCAGCAACAACCGCAGCAGGAAAATATGACTGCTGTCCAGTGCAGTTTGATGTCTATCTCATTTTATACACAAACACACACAGAGTGTGTGCAGCTGAGTGAAGAACAGTGTCTGTGCTAATTTCCCCAGTGTATGATCATTTAACAGAGGAGCAGAAAAAAACACAAGAAAAGAAAAATGAAGAGGGAAGTGCTGAAGTAGCCCAAATTAAATTTCAGAGGGGGAGAGCATCTGTCTTAATCAAGTGGAAGAGAGGCACAAAACACAAAACAACACACCTTTCCCACAACACTGTTGTCAGAGGTGTTGACTGACACACACACACACACACGTAAGTAGTTTTCTATCAGCTGCCACCTGGCTTCATGGATCCTATCAGACACCAGAACATCATCCAATTATTGTGTGAGACTGAGCCAGGACTATTAAACAAACACACACACACACACACACACACACACACCAACACCACTATCAGTAAAAGCAGAGTCTATTTATTGTGAAGGGATTGTTGCTTAAAGATACAATATTTTACTGATCATTTATCTGAAAGTGTTCCTCCTTGTTTTAACTTGAATGTTGTTGATGGTGCGATTTTTCACAACTCCCACAAATCTTCTTCACCTTTCCAAAAAGAACAAAAGCATTCAGAGAAAATGTGAAGCTGCTGCTGATGTTTTGCAATATGACAATTAATATACAGTGTGTGTTATTTAACATTCTGACAAATATATTGCAGAGGAGGAATTTTAATCATGTATTAGTACTCATTAAAAAATAAAAATAAAATGCACAAAGCATAAGAGAGATGGCTCTCTTATTGTTAACATACTGGATTCAGAAAATAGTTCCCGACTCCTGATTAAGACATTATTCCTCATAATAACTTAGGACATGCATGTTGAGCTACATTGCATGAATAGTTAACTAGGTTGTTAAAATGCCCAAAATACCACCAAGAATACAGAGGACCGAATATCAGTGACCTGCGTGGTTTCTAGGGTCTGGGATAGTAGGCTTGCAATGTTTAAATTCCTTACACAGCATCATTCTCTCTTAACAGCTTTTTTGATTATCTGCTCATTAGTTGCTGGAGGATCATTACATCTCATTTGCTTTAAGAAGTGAATGGAAAATTAAAGAATGTCTTGTACAAACACTAATCAGGGTTTGATCATTGCTTGTGTCAATAACTTCCCAGCCTCATCTCTTTCCATGAAGCAATAATGGAGTTCAAGGGTAAAGTAAATTCTGTGTGTGAGCATATCTGTTACTTTATCACAACATTGTTGCTGTTGTTTATTGTATTAAATATCATAAATAGAAGTCCACCAAGTAGGAATTAAACCACAGCTTATTCTTCATTCAACATTCATCTGCCTCACTTCTTCAGTAAAGTGAATTTAAAAAAATATATAATAATAATAATAATAATCCAGGAGAACACATCCTCTTTGTTAGAGATGTAATTATAACCTTGAGAAAACACTAGCAGTGACAATGTGCTAGCAGGAGAGAGATGACCAAGGTCTGCCTTTATGAAGCACATTTAAACACATAACTTTTATTATTTGAATAAAAAACCTTGTAACTCTGATTACATGTTTTTGGGTTTTTTTTTAAACCAGCAAACTTTATTTATTTTCATTTTGCAGCTCCATTGTGAAGCTGTTACGAAGCTGAAAGTGTTGGCTCCCACTTCAGAATTTGCCACCATCTTCCAACCTATTTCTGTTTTGATTTGCTACAATCTGGCTGCAGACATGGGAGACGCACAACACACACACACACACACACATCTGTCCTGCAGGGTAAGTAACACAGCTTCACAGCGTGCTGTCACATCCATCAAACGGGTGTGCGTTCATATGTGTGTGTACGCCTGTGCAAACAGACACAGTGATGCTGACTGGATTTTACCGACAGTGGTGCAAGAAGAGAGATAGTGTACATATACACACACATACACATACACAGGAATACACACGTCATATAGGAATTGCTTGGAGCTGAATCAATGATTAAACGTGGGCGTAAATAGATAAAATAAAAACTGGAAAAAGGAGCAACAGAAAGACGAAAAGAAGGATGCAACAGAGGGTTATATATAGAGAGAGACAGGTTTTGTCCTATTGAGTAAATAAGCCTGTCACTGAGGCTTTGATGATGGATGTGAGGTGTGTGTGTGTGTGTGTGTGTGTCTTTCAGATCTGCCTTGGGCTCACTCCTGGGAAACAGGGAAAAAGGGAATATGTGTTTGTATACGAGTGCATATATGTAACATGCACAAGTGTCCAGATGTAATAACTGTCTGGTATTATTGCTGTTTCAGTCCACATGTTCAGGTCGATGTGTGAGAGAGACTGTTACAATAAGTTTCACAGGATTCTGATTATTTTTGCATCACACACACACACACACACACACACACACACACACACACACACACACACACACCCCAGAAGCCCATGTGT
>OOFC01048210.1:26581-41915 GCA_900323345.1 Pseudochromis fuscus
TTGGTGGGTGGGGGGGAGGGGGGAGGAGAAAAGAAAAAGCGGGTGTCACTAGCAAGACAGTTCCCATGGCAACATACAGGTGACTCACCAGCTGGTGATGCAGTTGCCGTGACAACCTGCAGTGTGTAGCATCGCCATGGGAGCCGAGTGGAAGGGAAGAACACGTTGTGGGTGTTTGTTGTCGTGGGTGTGGAGGTGGAAGAACGCCGCAGACCAAACAAGTGATGAGCAAATGGAATTGACTGGAAGGTCAGAGGCTGCAGGATTAGCTCACACTAAGTGCTATACTGCGTTCATGGCAGTGAAGAGGTATAAATCACTGCAGAGTTTAAAACCCTATTTAAGGAGTATTTACACTCTAGGAGGAGAGGAGTAGTGACATTTCTGACATGACTTTCTGTAACTGCACTCATATCTGAATCACTTCTTAGCCATCGGTAAATTACAATAAGGTGTATAAACAATAAGCACAAATGACCACATCTATGTGAAAGGTGACATTCAAAGTGATGAACTCACTTTTTTCTGCTAAAACTCCCTTTCCCAACAGATGATGTCATCGTGCAGACAGTATTATAGACTTACAGTATGCTTGATTTATGGCCTCACTGATGACATCTAATCAAATGGGGGGGGTGTTGATGATTCAAATTGCACTTTTCTGCATTGGCCACATTTTTGAGCCCTGGTTCCTTCTTCTATTTCTATATATGCATATATCTATGAGTTCATAGATCAAAATTTCTGAATAGACCTTTAAAAAATACATTTTCATTAAGTCCTAAGCTCCCTCAGATGGAAGGTCCTGTAGCTACACTACACCTTCAGAGATGAACAAGTTGAGACACTAAGTTTCCCGCTCGGGATATTAGATGAGAGTGATCAGCGTGCAACAACTTGCTGTGTGCCGTGGTGTTGGATCCCAAGTGGATTTGCTCTGTCTTTGTAGTTGGCCACATTCCATTCTAACATCTGCTAAAATGTAATTGGTGTCATTGCAGTGATCTGTAAGGCTGAGCGAGGTGTTGGTCCTCACAGGTGATGTCACAGTTCAGATATCGCAGTTCACAGACACACCTCAAAAGTGAATATTGAACCAAGTCCCAGCCTCTCTGGGATATGAAGCCCTGGACCCACATGACAAGAGTTGCCATCGCTACAGTTCTATCAATATATTTTACATTGCTACTCAGCTCTACAAATAAAATGCAACAGCAGAATCTGAAATACTTTCTTTTTTAAACCATGCACCATTCCTGCTTGTTGAAAACTGACACCTAGCAGTGCTCACCATGCTACTCTAATGCATACACCTCCAGATGTTGATGTGCTATGCCAGAAGCAGGTAATGTAGCCTCCAGCTGCTAGCCTGAAGCAGCGGTGAGGAGCGAGCTACTAGAGGCGCCTCAAAAGGCTTTGCACAACTTATTCATACAGGCAGCAGTAGTTACCAATGGTTGCAGCAAGACCTGTAATGGGTTCTTATAAAAGGTCAATAACATTAGTGGAGCGTAGCTGTAGTACTTGTGCAGTAAACTAATCAATACTGAGGCAGAGCTCAAAGAATCATACATAAAAAGTAAGTAATCCAACCTCACACAACCTCCCCTAAAGAAATAAACAGTGCTACAGATATAAAGTCAACAATATGTGTATGTTGCTCGCACTAACACCCACATTTTCCACACCTGTTTGCTGCCATAAAACTTGTGTTTATGTCGAACAGACAATGTTTGGTTCTCAGGTGGTTCATTTGTTACACTGAAGTTGTAATCATCACAACAACTCGATGTTTGACAAACATAATAAATATGATCACACAGGAAGGTACCATATGTTTCACTGCCCAAGTTTTTAAAAGTGTGTATCAACATTCACAAGAAATAAATATAAAAAACAACACAGCAGAGAATGAATGAGATGGTAGTAATTAAGCAATAATTAACCTACATATAACTATCTGTGGTTTTGGGCTTTAGTTTTAAGTCACCTCATGGTCACCTGTCTGACCACCTGTTGACTGTACATCTTTTGAACTGCAATCTGACGTGCATTATATTTACAGATTTGATTAACAGTAAACCTTGCAGAATAACTGAATACACTCCTACAAAAAACAACAGACTTTTTGTGGAAGAGGTTGTCTGTATTTGAAGAACTGAATAATGCACTACAAAGTGCACTAAATCACAGTGTAGCTCTCCTCCTACCATTGCGTGGACATGCGTTGAGCCGGTGGTTGATGTCGAGGGAGCAGGGTTTGCGTGTGACAGCGGTGGTCACGGACTCGTACGGGTTGTCTTCGTCTTCTGGAAGGAAAACATCCAGCGATGGAGAGGTGACGATGTCTGCTGAACGCTTTGAATCCTGATCGAGGGACAGAGAAAAAAAAACAGAAAGAGAAATGTTCCATCAATTTATTAAACACAGCACATTAGCCAGTATAACGAGAACAATTTAATGGCCACTTTTCTTCCTATTGACATAACTGTGCATGTTTTATTTGAATGACTCCACTGGGACTTACCAGCAGTGCTTGATTCATTGAGCTAAACCCACAACTAATTACACTATTAATTATGTAGTGGAGCTATTCTGGTCTAATATTGCTTCCAATAGACCCATACATGATCTATCAAGTAGAGAGGCCTGTGACTGGCCTCCAGATGCACAAACAAAAAACACAAAGAGTCATTTTGATTTTATGAGCTTTATGTGAAAAAAAAGAGAACAACAATAAAAAAAAAAAAAAATCTACAAAAGAGAAACAGCATCCATTTATGGCCAGAGGTGTCCATCTTTTTTGTTTCTTGTCCATCTTTTTGATTGCCTGAGGTGGATCATTACAAACAAAAGACCAAACACATCAGCTCAGTGATCTCTCAGTTCAGCTCAAGGCTATCGTTCAAGTCCAACTATGTTCACACGATTGGATTAGCAGATAAGATTTGGGCCAATGTTCTCTTGAAACAAAGGGTCAGACAAAGTTTGAACTTCTTTTAAACCCTGGAGCAGTCCCCTGAGGACTCTGGGTTCACGTCCTCTGTGACAGCAATAAATAAGCAACAGTTAAGCAGGTAAACCTCCATGATCCCAGCAGATTGTTGCAAAAGTGCTGATGTTTTCAAGTTAAATGTTTTAGTAAAATGAATTTGAATAATGTGATGAAAAGCTGTAAGAGGTCAGGATGTGTTTTAAAATCTGAATCCTTGAGCTAAAAAATTTTTATACCAAGGCTTGACTTAAATTTTTTAGGTGGCTGATGATGTCTCTTTTGATGAGTGCACATTGAAAACAGCATCTATTGTGTCTCCAAAACTAGAATTGCTTAACTGCGACATGTATTAGTTTAAAATATTTGAGAGTTTTATTCCCAAGTCCTGATCACCCTAATCAGAGATGAGTACATACTCCTGGATGCTTTTACTTTGGAGATTAATAGGGTGAAGAGGGAGTTTATTATAGGGTAGTCCGTATGCTTGCAAACATCTAATTTCTGCATAAACTCTTAATCACAAGCGAAGGTCTGGTTTCTGCTTTATACATAAACTATAATTACTATGAACACTTGGGACGTTCTTACCCATTCACTGATTTAATATACACTTAAATCATACAAATAAATCTAATTTAGAGAGTAGTCTCTACCTCCTCCTTCAGCATCTCTCTGTCTATTTATTGATCCAGGTGCGAGACCTTGTATCTCACTGCTCCCCAATGAAGCTCCAGTTATAATTAAAAAATGAAAAGAAAAAAATACTTAGAGAAGGTTAATTGGAAAGATGTTCTTCATTCACTCCTATTTAGTGTTTCTGAAGCTCACTGTAAGTCTGAAAAACAGACTATCAAATGCATACATTAATTTGCACATTAACTGAAATGCATAAATGACTGTTTTTTATCAAAAGGTACTTCCAGCATTTTGAAATACTCTGAATTTGAAGTAGTAAGAGTAACATGTGAGGAACTGTTTCTCTGGGACATTAAATAACAGTCGTCTCTCCGGGTATTTGAGGAGAATTTCAGGAGAATTTCAGATTGCACTTTGTTGCGACACTGGTGAAAAGGTTGAGCCCCAAAGGGCTCACAGAGATGGAGCTGAAGCCCAAAAGGTCCCTTATCTCTGAGGCCGATGTGTGCCGGCAAAGAATGAAAAACAAGAGTGAGCGATGTGAAGCTGGGGAAAAGGTTACAGGGACGAGCGTCATTTCAGCCAAGAAGACATAACACTTGTTTGCAGCGATGCAGTCTGCGGATGTCTGTCCTCTTCCCATAACGCAACACTCTATCATCATTTCTGAAGTGTCACTTGGCAACCTGCCCCTGGTCGTGCCCCTCTTAATGGGATCAGTGGTAAACTTGTCACCATAGTGACAAGTTGTGTGGCTTTGCCGTTTCTTAACATTGCTTAAAATGTATTTCTCAACCTGATGACGCGTTCATTCCCTCATTCGCCGTCTCCTTCCCTCATTCAACAGTCATTACTCTTCTTGTCGTCGCTACTACATTACCCACACTGCACCAGGCCATCAATCATTCAGAGAGCGCACTCAAAACGAATTAATCATTCTGCCTGATAGAGCAATCAGTCCTTTGATGATTTTGCTCACTCGCACCCTCTGCACTCAATCTGAGATTTATTTCACACCGCACTTTATTAAAAAGCCCTACAAACTCAAAGCCACCTCTCTTCTTTTTCCCCTCCCCTTTCTATCTCCATCAGCACTCAATTAGACTGCCATTACCAGCTAATGGAGATCCAGTCTGTCTTCTACGCATTCACTCCACAGGTGGCCGTGGCCTCGGCTGGGACTGATTTGACGTGACAGCCTGGTTAGCTGCAGATTTCACTTACAGAACTGAAGGAAAGGTCGAGTGCACTCTGATGGAGGTACGAATGAGGAGTTACTGCCACTCGACTGCTCATTTCAGGGACATAAAAAGTCTACTAGGAATTATAAACTCACCTGACAGCTCAAATTAAAGATGCAATGAATCATCTTCACATCAATTTCAGGACTTTACCATAATTGTGGAATTAAAAAAGGGGAAGACAAACTATGTAAGGAAATCTGGTAGTTTCTACAAGTCACCAGAATTCATCTCATCATACAGTTTGTTACCGTGATCCCTTAACTTTCAATAGTTCCACTAGGAAGTTGAATTTTTACCTAGTTACTGAATTCTTGTCTAATTTAGTAGTTTTCCTAGTAGTAAGCACATGTTGTTTGGTGGACATAAATTGAGCAACTGTGATGGAGACTGAGGGAAGCAGTCTACCTTTCTACTGAAAATATGTCCACTCAAAATCCAACAAAAACCAAATGAAGCGAGCTGTACATACACTGTAAAGATAAGTTGTTTTCTCACTACAGAGGCAGAAGGAAAAACCTCGTACACTTCTAAGATAAGTAGTGTTTAAAATAAAGTGGGAGAATGAGGAGATCCTGACCACTGCTGCACATATACATGGATTTAAAATAACCAGGTCACTACAGTGGTCTTATTTCTCTAAATAACCTGATTCCCTCTGTGGGTGTGAACATGCTGACAGTGTGTCTGTCACCGGGTCAGACTCACAATCTAGTGCAGGAAATGCACTAGATTGCTTTGTGGCACGAAGCTGGGAGAGGGAGCAGCTCCTCAGAAGAAGTTAAGGCAGTTACTGGAAGGGAAACCAGAGTTAATGAGACACTGAAACAAGTACAAGCACCGTCTCTGGTACAGAAAGTGACGGGGTTAATGGGATATTCAGTCCTAATTTGAAAGGTAAACAATCAGCAGTATAAAATCTGCTGGAAAAAGCTACCAATTATTTCAACCAGGGTCTCATTTTTTCACAGAAATAAGCATGACATAATGAATTTAAGAATATTTAAAATGTCATGGATATAGTAGAGTTAATTCAAAGGTGTGCTGCAGGAGGACATAAGAAAAGCTCTACAGTGTCTATGGGGAGAGGAAAACATAAAATGAAGAGATAGAAAGCATGAGACTGAGAAGTGTACTTGAAGTCATTTTCAAAAGGAGAAAGAAATGAGGAATGTCCCGTAAAGTGAGCTGTGAATTCATTTCTCACACTCTTAATCATGCGCTCCATTTATTCTCTCCTACACTTTATCACTACTTCTTCATCATCTCTCATTATTCCTGTTACTCTATAATCTCCAGCTCCCACCCCGGCTTCTTAGGAAGAAACAAAGCGAGAGAAAGAGGCCAAAACTGTCATTGGTAACAGAAACTAGTGCCGGGGATAAAGCCAGAGAGAGAGACAGCGAAAAGAGAAGGGAGAGGAAAACACAGGTAGATCAAGGGATGCCAGGATCCAACTCAACACTTACTTTGGAGTTTGTGTCAGCGAATCCCGAGGAGATGAGCACGAGACAGAGAGACAGAGCGGGAAGAGGAAAATGAGTTCGTGCTGAGGAAGGGAAGCAGAGGAAGTGGGAGTGCAGTGAGTTTGGAGCGAGGATTTCCTCGCACACACAAAAGTAGAGGAAAAAAAACACACAAAAAAAAAAAAAAAAAGGCAGCAGCTGCAGTGAAGAGAGCAACAAAGTTTAAGTGGAAAACTACTTTCCACTCTCGATCAGGACCGTCAGTGCTGGGAAGTCTCACACACTCAAGACCACAGTTAAGCCCTGGAGCACCTGAATCTGGAGATGAAATTAATCTGGTGGTGTGACAACAGGTTTAGCTACCTGATAATCTGATGGTATCCTCGCTCCTCCTCCTGTTTGGCCCTGGGGGGGTCAAAAAGCTTTAAAATGTGGCAGAAAAGGCTTCATGCGGCGCAATGCGAGCAGTGCCTCCAACAAACAAACACTCGGTCTTCATTCATCTCCCTCCCTCCACCCTCTCTCTCTTGCTCGCTCTATCTTTGAGGGCAGAGATAGGACACAGAGAAACTTGTGTCTGAGCTGAACAGGAAGAGAGCAGACAAACAGAGGCCTCCTCTGGCCACTAATTAGCAGGTCATATGCAGCTCTCGTCCAACTGCAGGGGCCAGATTAAACGTTGGTGTGTGCGAGTATGTGACGGCGCCTGCACATGTGACCCGAGGATTATATGCAACGGTTTGTGATTATATCTGCGTAATAATGCAGTGTGGTGTTTGTACGCGTCTGCCTGCTGCAGATAGCTTTTCTGTGTGCGATCATGTGAGAGCTGATGTGCATACTTTCTTGTGTGTTTTTCTCTTTGTATGCATAATTGAGTTCGCTTGTATCACTGCTGTGTGTGTGTGTGTGTGCGTGCAGGGCCGATAACCCAAATAGGAAATGTGCTGTTGCTTTGGTTACTTCTTAAATCCTATGATTCTCTTTTTCTGTCTGTGTTGAAGTCACCACTGTAACAGCCCCACCCCAACCCACTGCCTCATACACTTCACTGTACACAGAGTTCATAGGCCATCTGATATGAATAGAGGCTATAATTTGCTGGCATTTCCTCATGGAGACTATTTGATTAGAGAAAAAAGGGAGGGGCGGACACCAGAGAGGACAATGGACCCTCTGAGGGCCTCAATGACTGGAGAGAGAGGTGCAGTCATGAGGGGACAGCAGTGGAGAGACGTAATAACCAGTAAACAGATGGAAAATGAAGAAAGATCATTGCAATTAAAAATGGAGACCACTCCTCAGGCTGAGTTCATCCATTCAGCCGGTTCTGTGCAGCATCAGTGGCTACAGATTACAGAAGTACACATTTCTGTCATTGTGCAGGGACAGTGGTACTTAATCAGGCTAATCTTCATCTTCACACCTTAATGGTTCAGTTATGGGTTTTCATGACATAAGACCCTGGTGTGACCAACAGGAATCAGAACCTAGACTTCTTGTATAGCCTCGCACGCCAAGATTTTATTGTCTAGTGTTTCAAACAAAAAAGGACATTGCAGGGAACAAATAAAGCCATGGCACAGGATGTGATCATAAAGGTCAGAGTGTAATCTGTTGTAAAAATGTGACACAGAGTAGACAGTAGAGTTTATTTTAATAATTTTCCAGGACAGCATAGTGGTTTTCAGGACATTTTACTTGATTTAGGAGTTTTCTAGGACTGGAAAATCGGTCTTACATAATTCAAAACGGCTTTAACTGTGGTTTCCCTTCAGTACATGTGCCTCAAAATTCTGAACTAGTCCTTTAACTGTTAACCCTGTAATAATTACCAGAAAATGAATAAAGGTAAGAATAAAAAAATCCATATAGAAATATATAGACAGATATAGATTGAGAGAGAGGGAGAGAGAGATTTTTTCTTTATTATTTAATTACATTTTTAGATTTTTTTTTTTTTCATTAACTCTCAAAAATATCACACTGATGATGTAGATGTCTCAAAAACTCATGTATCAAATATGATACATTTGGTATTAAAGGGTTAAAGATCAGGAAAGAGAGAGGCTAAAAATAACGAGGTGAGATATAAAGCACAGTTGATTAAAAGGTAGGAGGCAGAGAGTGAACCAAGTCCAAAACTGGGAAACAGAAGTGAGGACAAGTGAGAAGAGAAAAATAAAAAAAGGAGTGCAGGCTGGTCAGAGTAGTGAGCAGGGATTGCCTTGAAGAATTGGATTTCCCTCCATGCCTGGCTAATCCCACAGAAATCAGCAGGCTGAGCCACCCATGGGACACCGACAGTCACTCCTCAGAAAATAACACCCTTCACATTCCCCGTGATGGCTGCCGCATTGAGCAAAAGCTCAAACTGTGGCTTCCTCTGGCTCCACGCTTAATCCCACAGACACGGCGAGCAGCCAGAGCGAGAGGCTGCCGACAGAGAGCCACCGCTGTGTGACCAAACTTCTACTGTGTTTAACTGCAGGACTCACAACTTTGAAGGAACTTTGGGAGCAACTTGAGAGGCTGCTCAGGCCAGAGCGGGTTGCATAAGTGTGGAAGAGTGTTTGAAGATTTATGTACAGTATATTTAATGACTAAAAACAGAAAATACTCAGACAAAAATGTTGCTCAACGAAGAAAAATTCAACATCAAAGCCATGACACTCGTCCAGAACTTACTTTGAGTTTTTCTGTAAAATTATCACACTTTTCATATAATTAGTATTTCTTACTATTGTTTATAATGTACATTAACAGTGTATCATTTGATCTGTACTAGTCTGAGAAAAAAACACAAGAAATCTAATCAGTTTAAGTTTATTTTAACCCATGTTTCTTTTTCACGATGAAAGAAAATTCAGTTCACTGCAGTGTACAATATTTAAATTTAAAGCAAATTGTATTTTTGCAATCTAATTTCCATCCTGATTGCAGCTATATATATTTTTTGCTCGTTTCCATAAAACAGAACAAATGGAGAGAGATAAAACTGTACCCATTGTTCCGCTTGTTTATTTTGTTCCTGTATACCAGGCAGTACATTTAACACGGAGCTAAAAACAACTTCCCATTTATTATTTTTATAGGTACTCTGCTTTTATATCTCAATCATGACACAGGGAATTGCTTTAGAGGATGTTTACAGCTCCCATTGGTTTCACATCAACCTTCATCACACACACACACAGTAGATGTGCCAAAAGCACAGCACGACAGCTGATCGGCCTTTGTTTTTGATGGGATGTGTTTTGGGGATAATAAAATACAACACATGCTGTAATAGGACAGAGTTTTACAGATGTATCGTCGGTACTGTGATTGTAACCACTAAAAATATATAAAATCTCTCCTGTGAGTGGTAGTAAAAGATCTACTGGTCAGACTATGCATACCTTGCATCATAAAACCAGGGAAGGTCTTTAGTGGATCAGGTAGGATGTGTAAGGAGTCAAATCATCTGTAGATTCAGCCAGAGAATGAACTGATGATCAGAAGTGATGAAAGAAAAAGACTGAGATGAATCTCTTAACATTAAGTAAAGAAAAGTGGAACGTTACACCCATATTATCCACCACAAGCCACTCTCTTTGAGAAATCCACTACACTGCCAAAGCGTGACACAACATCAGTCTGAAGGGACATAAAAGGATTGTGGTATAAACTGCAGCTTGGAAATGCATCTAATGTTTCTGTGACTTTCACAGTGTCTGTATTTATACCTGCGGACGACACTTTAAAGAATAGTTTTTGGGCAAAGTGCTTTTTCACTTGTTTTTGTTGGAGATAAACGAGAACAATACAACTTTTCTATCTGTTAAATATAAAGGTGCTGCCAGAGGTAGTTTTAACTAAAGACTGATAAAGATGTGTTTCATTTGGATTCAACAAATTAAAAAAATATCATAATTGGTAAGGTTTACAGGTTTTTCACCGCCAGTACTGTGAAAGGAAAGGTTGGTCCTAAGGCTCAGCTGTTCATAATACCCAGATCTAATGAGTAAACACTACACCTCCTGACAGAAACATCAAACAGTCTCTCAAACTCTAGACTCAATTGAAATGTATGGTGATGCAACATCATCTGCTGCCACCTCAGTATCCCTCAAAGTTCATCACCCACTTTGGCTGTGTACAAATAACTCATAATGACAAAGACCGATTACAGTGAGCTTTTTTTTCTTCTTTCAACTCTATTTCCATAACAATGTTGCCAGAAGCAAAATGAGGAGGAGAGACAGCAACTCCCTGCCAACACCATTAGCTCTCACACGTCATGTGGGGCCACAATGCACTGTTTCATATTCAGAAACAAACTCATTTAGTTCGAGACTCGAGCCAGACGTTACACACATACAGTCGCTGCTTAAATATAAGAAGCCTTCTTACAACATCTTTAATTCCTTTGTACATAAATACACGCAGAGCAAATGTCTCCCCTTATCTCACTCTGTCACCTTTAAATGTGGATGTGTGTTAATCCCTGAAATGTTTGAACACACACACTCTAAATAACTGCACACATTTATCAGAGTTTTACCACATTTATCTGTGACTGTGTCCGGGTAGCATTGTGTGTTTGAACACCTTGCTCAAGGGCACTTAAACACCAGCAGCAGGGTTTTTTGTGGCCTTTCTTTGAGCTGCTTTTCGTCATTATTCAGGCTTCTTTTCTCTTCCTGTTTACCTCGAGAACAACGAGATACGTGAACTCCAGCATAATGTGTGACTGTGTGCACACACACAGCATATCTTCATGTATTCAAGGGCACAATATTTGTGGGTGAAAGTCTATTTCAGTGGGAAGCGTATGACAGCACCTATAGGTGTGTGTGTGTGTGTGTGTGTGTGTGTGTGTGTGTGTGTGTGTGTTGAAGGTTGGTTTGACAGTCTATAGCTGCAGAGACTTCAGGGCATAAAGCCATTAGCAGGCAGTGACTGTAAGCACAGAGCTGTATCACGTCCTGCAGAGAGACACAACAGCAGAGAAGAAAAACAACAAACAAACAAGGAGGTAAAAGCAAGACAAAAATTACGCACAACATAATAAACTGATTTGTTTGTTTTTGAACCAATTACAGAAAAATAATCAACAGAAAAATATAATTAAATTCGAAAAACAGAGACAGTAACACTCACACTGAAATCAAAAACACAATTTGTTCCCATCTTTTGCTCCAATTCACACACTTATCACCACAAACACAGAGAAAACACTGTTTTGTGATCTGTTAAAAGTCTCAGCTCAAGATGTAAAAAAATGTTTTCTTGATAACAACTTAGTATATAGTGACGCAAAAAAAACTGTGAAAAGAAAAATGTTAAAATGTAAAAAATGCTTGATTGTTTCATACAATTGTACGTCTAAAATGAGATGATTCTCAATTTATTGTACAATCACACATTGTACAAGTGAGCAATCCTCACTTTTAAAAAGCTGGACTGAGTCAGTGTGTGGCATCAATGCTGCAAAAATCTGACAGAATTTACATTTTATAAAAAAACTTATTGTCAAATATTTGTTGTTGCTGTGTTACCTGAAAAGTTAGTGATGTCCCACACAGACCTGGAGATTTCTCTGGAGATGTTTCTGAGGTTTTTTAAAAGTGTCCTGGTACATTATCTAACAATCACTTTTGTTTTTGGAATCTTATCTTTTTGTGATCAATAGCAGTAAGTTTGATATAGGTTTAGTGTTTTCAAAGTTATCTGCTCCTGAGAAAAATGTTAAAATGTTACCTTTCACTTTTATTTTTACAAGTGTATTAAGGCAGCAACTTTAACTATATTTTTTACTTTCTTTGTAGTAAAGTAATAATTTGATATTTTGCACATTATTTCCTTTGCCAGGAGTTGATGAAAAGATCAAAAACACCTTTTTGTTCTACTTGCTGAAGATGAATATTTTAATAAAGATTACTAATAGCTAGTCAAACTATGCCTTTACATTTACTCTATTACTGCAGTATTGTTACAGCCTAACACTCCAAATAAAGGTTATTCAAAATGCTTATACAATTTTTTTAAAGTCATGAATTCAAACGATTTAATACATAAAAATGAAACCTTGCCCTGCCTTGAACCGAGCCTACTGAATCTTTCATTTACCTGCTTCCAAAGCTCTTCACATAATCCCTGCCCTCTCAGAAACACCCGCCTTTGATGCTCCCTAACATCTTCAAGGGCTCTCGCAGGTGTCTGATCTTAACCTGTGCCAGCACGACACGGACCTGCCCCCTTCAACTCCTCAAACCTGCAAGGGCTGTGAACATTAAAGGTCAGCAGCGACCCACTCGAAACAGGAAAACAGAGCTCAAGAAATTGAAATGTAAGAGGGAAGTCTCAGGCTAAAAAAAGAGAGAGAAAAACAGGAAAGAGGTAAAAAATGGTGCAATGAGGGGAGTGAAGCTGGGAGACAGTCAGGTAATGCTGACATGTGCAGCACTCCGACGCACCTGTGCTGATGGTGACATATTTGTCAATGGTGGACATCCCACGCCTGACGAATCATGAATTTCTGTGTTGCCTGGCAACCCTACCAACCTCTATCTATCTGTATTTTTCAAGCATTTGTTCATTATCGTTCTTTTTCTCTCTAGTTTGATTTCAAGGTTGTCTCAAGTGAGGCTGACGTCACTGAGGAAACCTCCAAACGCAGTTTGGCGTCACTCGGCGTTCACATGGCGATGAGAGGAAACCCGTGGCAGTCGACAAAAAATCTGAACCGGGGAAGGCTCCTTATGCCGTAATGTGTGTCTGCATGCACACACTAACATAAACATGTGACAAGCAGTAATGACATGCTAAACACATTAGTTTAGCTAGCCAGTTTTTCTGGATAATCTAATACAGAGAACAGGCACGTGTGCTGTGTACACACAGTGAAATGATCCCCTACAAGAAAACACTCCTAATGTGTGCATGCACCTGCTCAGGCATGTGCAGTCTCACACAGACAGACACACAACACAACTACACAAATGTATATTAGTTGGCAGAACACTGGGCACATCTCTCTTCACAGAGATTTAACTTTCAGTTTTGTTTGAACTCTTAAGGCTTGATTCAGCTTCACAGCCTTTTTAAATGCTGTAGTTTGTGATGCTGTTTAACTGTACTGAGGGATTTTGAAGAATTTTGCCGTATTATCAGTGATTGAATGTTTTAATGCTGCTATACTCAATGTTGTACATGAATAACAAACTATCAAATTGTCCCATGGAAAACTGTCCCCTCTGACTGTCTCAGGTCATTGCTTTGGTTTTCCAGCCCTCGACTTCACTGTATCTGTGCAGTCCAACTGATCCCAGAGGTGGTCACAGCAGACAGCTCTTTTCAACAGAAACACCTACTGTACTCTCTCTGTTCAGCACCAAACAGCAAAGATTAGGAACTAGCAAGTGAATAAAATGAAGAACCGAGTAGGAAAAGAGCTGGATGAGAGTGACAGAAACTCCAAATGTTGGAGGTGGTTACTACTACCAAGTCTACCAAAAACCCTTAAAGGAATAGAAAACCAACAGTGAAAATACAGTTTGGAAGGCAGATTGTGACAAACAGATCATTTATGGAAATGTTTGAAAGCAAATCAGTGCATACAACTAAGATATCGATCTCAGAAAAGTCAGAATTCCCCCATTATGGACAATTTCATGGAGGCTGGAATTTTAAATGAGCATGTGATGTCAGAGCATTTGAACCAATCAGAAAATTGTTATGTGTCACGTGTCAAACCCAGGAACAAATCGCTAAGATGTAAGCTCAGTGGTTTTATCGCGGTTGTGGGTGGGTCAACATCCTCATCTCTGGTGACATAAGCAAATAAACCATCTACCAACACTCAGCCACCTCAGTCTGTATGATTGATGCATCTGTTCATGAAGTAGGTTTTTCTTTAAGCCGTTATATCGCACTAACAAAGCCCTGTCCACACAATTTAAAACTTTCATGAACTTCTGCAGATACTAATGGTATTAAAGTCTTGAGAGTGACAAACACAGTCGTTTTAAGCAGTGAATTTAAAGTGTAGGCGTTGCACTTTCACTGACAGTCTTGAGTGACAGCACTCAGACAAGTGATGGAGGTAACACATTGCTGCTCCTACTGCTAACATAAAGTGAAAGATAAATGAGAAGCAGAGAAAGATGAACACAGGAGAGAGAGAGGAAGTAAGTAGACAGGTGGATTAAAAGGAACAATGCACTGAGATGGAGATGATGGTAGGGACTGCAGCTCTGAGGTTTTCCAGGCCGTTTCTGTTTATGTTAACTCTGTTAATTCACAATTACACAAAGCAAATAAGCACGTGCTAACTAAATTATGCAACAACAAGTCAATTTTTCTGTCCTCTCCCACTCTGTTTCTTCCTCATCTTCTATAAAACTCTTTCACACGCGCACACACACACACAAATCCTCCCACACAAACTCCAAATGAAGTCATGCCAAATTTGCACACAAAGCTGATGATACCAAATATGCTGTATATATTCACATGCGTATTCAAACAGTTAAACTGACACACACAGAGGTGGGTTTTTTTCCTAGGCATCAACACATTAGTACAACCACACACACACCACACACACACTCATCCAGGTGCGAACCTCTCCAGGCAGAGTGCCAGTCAGGCAGGCAGGCAGGCTGCCAGTATACAAGACAGAGGGTCTGTTGTGTTGTAAATGTCAGATGTCCTGCTGTTTGAGCCAGCACGCATCTCGCTGCTAAACACTCTCATCTACACACACTTTACCACACGTCTATACACAGCAGCAGGTCTGAGGGAGCAGCAATGTAGGAAGAAGCTAGAGGAGAGTTTAGATTATTTTGGCCAGTAAAAATCCTAAAAATCACACATTTTTCCACTGATTTTGTAATATTCCCATTTCTCCCACAGGGATGATTAACCTTTCATGTAATCTCAATGTATCAGATTTTTCAGTTGAATGTTTTTCTTTTCAAGAACAAAAACTAAATCCTCCACGTGAAGCT
>OOFC01048210.1:48777-57587 GCA_900323345.1 Pseudochromis fuscus
CATGATACTCCGCCTCTCCATCTCGTCCATCATATATTCTATCAGGGGGGTAAGAAAACAGACGGTGAGACAAAATGAAAGACAAGAAGGGCAGAGGGAAGAAGTGAAAATATGTCGGGAAAACAGGAAGAAACAGGAGATGGGGCACAGGCCGGAAGGGGAGTTTTAAAGAGATTGTGATGGAGGAGGGAGAGAAAAGATCTCCGAGACATTTCACTGGATCAATATAATAGCACGGCCATCGGCATGGTAAACAGCTTGTGCCGCAAATTCACTTCACAGCTTCTGCTAATAAAACACTCTGCTGTTTATAAAAGCAAAAGAGAGAGAATTATGTGGGAAAAGAAATACAGAGGGAGAGGGGGAGAGGTTCAGGTGTGGGGGCAGAAAGTGAAGCTGAGGACTTGATAATAAACTTGCTTAAGTGAGGCGTTAGCAGCCGAAAAACACACAAACTCGCTTACACAGGAAAATTAGGTGGCAGATTCCCTGCAGAGTCCTAATGAGGAAAACTGTTAATGTCAGTGTGTACGTGTGTATTCCTATCACTAAGAACACTGGTGTTCAGCTAAATAATTATGATACACAAGCATATTTGCATGCAGAGTATAATTCAGTCAGCACAGGCAGACATAAAGCCCAGTGTTACAGCTAAACTACTGCACTGCACTGTAGTACACAACCAGTTGCTGCTGGGCATTGAAAATTGAAGTGTTAATCTGAACAGTGGGATGAATCGTGTGCTGTAAATCAAATGAGAATCTATTCATAACGAGGTGCCTGTGGCAACCAGAAAGCCCCTCAGCTGGTACAATTCAGTAAATGACAGGTCTTTTGCTCTTTGTGTGTGTGTGTGTGTGTGTGTGTGTGTGTGTGTGTCCTTTTCCATCTCCTCTCCAACAGGAAATGGCATGCAGCTGATCTTTTCACCAAGTCACAGCTGTGTCCTTTTTCTCGTTCTTTCTTCCTCACTCTCTCTCTCCACACACACACACACACACACACACACACACACACACACACACACAGTCTCCTATTTATTTTGAAGTCCAAATCTGTTTCCATTTTGACGGCCGCTGTTCCCCACAGATATCTACTATGACAGGGAGTTTTGACATTTAAAATGCTACAAGCGATCTCTGTGTGTTTTAAGCTTTTAGTTATATTATTCTATTTCACTTATAAATGCACAGTCCCTGCATAATTACAATAATGCTTAGAATAGAAGGTATTTTTCATTGCACCAGAATTCAGCCAGTATGAACTCACTGTGTATTCAACCTGTAGTCACATCCAAAGAACTTTACTTAATTTTATTTAGGTCTCTTTTTAAAGTGGTGCTGCTGGAATAATTACACAGCATCAGTTTAGTTGCTAACTTTGTCTCCTGTTTGATTAGAATCAAAACTGAACCACAACATGTAAACAGGAACTGCAACATCAGGAGTTAACTCAGATTGAGTTCTTCACCACAAGCGATGACTTACTTCACAATTGATCTGCTGTTCAAATAAAAAAAATATTCAGCTACATGAGAACTATTGAAGGGGAAAAACTTCATGTAAGGGGTTAAAACACAAGACATATAATTTCCCCCTGTTCTGTTATTTGTCTGTCTTGTTGAGCTAAACATGAAATGCAAAGCTGAAATCACCAATTACATCTAAACTGCTTTGCCCTTTGCATCACTGTGTTTTCCCTGGTTTAACGTCAGCTTCACGTCTGTTATTTTCAAACTGTGGCCAATTTGTAACATTCCTGGGACTCGGTCTGTGTTCCCTTTTCTAGCTCTGCCTCCCAGTTACGACTGATATGCGGTTAATTTAGTCTCCGACACATTCTCCTCATCCCTCCATTTCTGTCTGCCTTTATCTCACCCTCTTTAAATCATCTGTAAGTACATGCCTCACGTACACCCACAGATTACACAATGGCAGATAGAGAAGGCCTCCAAGCCACAGATTACAGCGTTCAAACTGAACCTCATAATCACCTCAGGACAACACTGTCTTTAGAAGGTGCAATATGGAGAATCTTTGCAGAACAAACTCAAACTAACAATCACTGGTCACACACAGAACACACTGCACTACAGAGGGGAGAGAAAACAGGCATTTTAATGGCAGGTGGGAGAAAGTGAAAACTTATTTGACCCTGAAAAATGTCTGGCAATTACTTACTTCTGGGACTAATGGCTACATATATATATGATCCTCTTTAAAAACCGCCCTTCCTGTCATTTCAACACCCCGGGACAATCTTTTTTTGTTGGATTTTTATTTGCCTTATGGCATATTTATGATATCTTGCATTATAACACAACATTTACTTGTGTGGATCCCAAGAAGAATAGTTGCAACCTTCATGGTGGATAATGGGGATCCAAATAATTCAATAAATAAATGATTTTAATGCCCCAGAAATCTGCCACAGAAAATAAGCAAATGTTTGACAAACATGTTCACATTCAAACTGTAGCTCATAGAGCTGTAGTGTAATGGAAACCACTCAATGCACATTTAAACAGACTGTGTATATTTGATGTAAATGTCTGATATAAGCTAATCATTGATTATGTCTCTAATCAGCAAGATTCAATGTGAGGATGAAGATCCTGACACACTTGAATAGCACAATGTCTATATCAAGCAATGAAACCATGAATACAAATAGTGAGGTTCTGCTGTTCCTGCTGATGTGTGCCAACTGCAGCAGATATATTCTTGAACATCTATTACAATGATTTGGACCTATTTGGAACCATTAATGCTGTAATTTGTTTGGTCAAAACCAATTGAGTGCACAGTAGATATAAAAAAGCGTCTTATCACCAACCACTCCATTAAATACTTCAACCAAACAATCAGCAGCTGCTAATTTTATCACACATTCCAGAATCCCTGTGATAACCATCTTATTCAGGAACCAGCTCAGTCAGCCACACAATGGAAGAGAATTGGGAAGAAGACGGCATTGTGGGAATATTAAAGATAATATTAACAGTGCACTCTCTCACTGTAGCGACTGAACACATACAGGAGCTCCCATTGTTTCCAAGTGGAAGATAAACTTCCTGGAAAACCAGATTTCTCAGTTGGACACGTGACATCCACTCACAGCAGCGGTCACAGCGTCGTACTTTCTACACTGTAAGTCAGGATGTCGGCACCGAATTCAGTCTTAAACGTGACCTAGATTTAATCCAGACTGACCACCAATCACAGACATCTGCAGAGATAATACTGTTTTCCCCACAACTACATTAATTCCCACAATGAACATGTAAAGTCAAGTTTGTTAGAGTTGTGCTGTAACTGCAACACTTGAGACTCATAAATCTTGTTCCCTCGCTTGGTCAATTTAATAGGGCCCTGAATATATATAAAATAAAATGCTTAATAAATACTGTGTTATGTTGTATTACGTATACTGCACGAGTATTTCTTCTTTTTTTTTTTTTTTTTGCACTTGTAATGACCCAATTTCCCACGAGAAATTTGTCTAAATCTAAAGTAAGTCTCTCTTACCTTGGATAAGAGCAGTGATCTGCTGGGATTTCGGTGCAGGATGTTCTCTCAAAATCTCCAAAGCTGTTCTCCCCTGGCTGTCTCTCAGATTAGTGTCGATCCCTGAAACACACAGGCACACACACACGCAAGTAAGCAAGCACATCAAGAACAGGGCAAAGTTCAGACCATACCACCAATGACTGTCAAAAAAAAGATACTCAAACTTGCTGAAGTCTAAATTCGGTAACCACATTCACAATGAACTACACTCACATACAGCACCCAAAGTCTAGTCAGCATAAGTTAAATGACTCGCCATCATAAAAGGATGAATTAGGCATGAAGATATGTTTTTAAAGTCAACCTGCTTTTCATCAAGATTAAGACCAGAATTTGTGATTTAAAAAGTCATTTATTCTCACACAAACACATGCTTAGACAATGTGAAGTCCCAGTCCCAGACAGTGACACATGCAAGTCTGCACGCAAACACACACACACAGAATCAAACCAGCTTAACAGTGTGCGGCGAAATACACATCTCACCACACACACACACACACACACACACACAGGTTTTCATAAGATACAATTTACTTTGTGTTCATGTTTCCATGTACCTGAACTGTTGGCCTGTTTAATCCATTCCCCTGTGCTCATGGATTAAACTCAATATACACATATCCCCCAAGCGTTTCTGTTAATGTTATGCTAGATGTTTACTGGCTGTAGCTCACAGACGTGAGTGGTATCAATATGAATATTTAACTTTATAAGAAGCTGAATAAGCATATTTCCCCAAATGTGGAACTATCCTTTAAACCAATGTGGAGGAGATTTCCTTTAAGTGCAAACAGCTGCTGAAGTTGCATGTCAATCTGCAAATGAAAACCATGTCAGAAGAATGAAAGCTCCAGGAAAGGTTGAGGAAAAGCTGAGATTCTCCTTTATGGCTCAGCTAAGATGAAGCTAAACAGGCTGGCTGACCAATCTTGCAACCCCACAGCAACTCCTCTACCTTCCTCTCTGCACAAATCCACACACTGGTTGAGCTGCGTGGGGTCAAAGTTCAGAGAAGTGAGCTGACGTAGTCCCGAGCTGATCCAGGATGTTAATGAAATCGAGGCCAAAAAGAACATGGCCGCCCAGGGGAAGTCCGGCAGGAAACGGGAAGTGCTGAAGGAAAGTGGGTGGGGGGGGTGACAGCGTAATCAAAGGACAGCAGGGTCCAGACTTGATTAACTAGTCTTACTATTATTTTTATTTCATCAGCATGTGCTATTAGACTTTTGCATTTTTTAATAAAATGTACATGTTTTCCTTGTGAGTGTCAACAGCTCAGACAGGAGCTGCTGGACTCTTACGAGTCAGTTTTGGCTATTTCCATAACTTTTGACCCAATTATCAAGTGGAATGACATCATCAAAATGAGACACACGACATCATATCCTCCAGACTGGCTGAGGAGGAAATTGTCATGAAACAATGAATATCTGAATATCGGCTGAATATCCAGGATTTTTCTAATAGTGTGGAGGAATGCAGCCGACAGATGTCTGGAGTTCACCTGAGGGCAAACTCAGCCCACAATCTGGAAAGACAACAAAACATGTGGAGCTTCTACCTCCAGGTTAAATTGGGAAAGAAACAAGGGAATCTCACACACACACCGTTTTTGTTTTGCCAGGATATATTTATAGACCCACCTGAGTCAAGCAGAAGGCGAACTACATCCATCTTCCCAAAGAGAGCTGCCTCATGGAGGGCACTGCCATTCTCCGTCTACAGGAGAAGCAGAGAGCATGTGTGTTAATATTCCATCCCTGTAACAACCAAAAACAGGGACAAAAATAGACATCAAAAACACAAGTGGATTGAGAGCACCAAAGACATTACAAAAAAAGCCATAGGGATTAAAAAAGGAGCAAAAAAAGACAATATTTTGATTTGATAGAAATCTCTTTGTCGCTGCCAGTTAAATGAAAAAGATTCAGTGAGATTAAATCAAGTCACATTGGCTCGCCGGCAAACAGCGTGAGGCCACACCGATTTCAAACCATTACGCAAGCAGCAGGAGCCACTGTGGAAATGTAACCAGCTTCCCCCTTGCCCTACCCCGGCCCCTATCAGCCTCCAGTCCTGCTAATAGGGATATTACAGATATGATGCAACACATTGAAACTAGGAGGGGGGGTGCTCGTATGTGTCTCATCTTGGATCAGCAGTGATGAGAGAGACGATTACTCAGACAAAGGCACTTTTATAAAAGCAACACTTGGGAGCTACAATTAGAAAGAAACATCTGTTTAATGATCCTGCATGGGGGGCACCAGGTGGACAACTTTTATGTGGCCACAGCATCGGATGCTGATGCTAATGGCTGAGACACTACTAGCATATTTTCTTATTGGTAGGAAGATGAAATGTGTTTTTTGATACTACAAATATGATACAGTGTTGCATTTTAGAGGTTTTTGTTGTTGCTCTAGGATGTCTGTTTTTATTGTTATCATATTTCTAAGTGTGGAAGGACTATTGGTACAAAGCCAAGCTCTGAATTTTCAGAGCAGGAGAACAGGTAATTAGGCAACAAGTGAATTTGTGAACAAAATGTCCAAGTAAACATGTATGTAAAGCAGGATAATTCTTTTCACTAAACATTCGGGTGATTCCACGAATGAGTAAACAGTATATAGCTGTTTACTGCACACCTGACGTGAAAGTTGGATATAGACGTGATCCTAATGTTACACTGGGACACAAGTACAAATCATAGACTGTATGAGACTCATTATGTAGCATCCTCAGATTCAATGGTCATCCGTGCTCCTCCCTTCATATCCAAATATGGTCACTTCTGGCTCCAAACCACCAACATGGTGACGCTCGAATGCACAAACTCCTGGCTTCAAAATACGAGTCCACATCCCAATGGATGACATCATTCTAAATATAGTTTGTGTTACACATAAACTTCTATTGCAGCTGCTGCTCCATAGCTTTATGTTTCTCTACATATGAACATATTGCCCTGTAAACCTTGCCGGGAGCAGTAGTGCCCATCTGGGACAGTAAAGACTTGAACATACCATACACACGTATATGCAGTTATGATAAGAACACACTGTCGTACACAGCAACGCACGTATGCTGAATGCGTCGCATCCTTCATGGTTGGCTTCCTGACAGTACAGATGAAAACCTGCACTGAACACAACTCCTGGCCTTAATGAAGACAAATTATTTGGACGACAGCCAGCACCGCTGAGGCATGTGCTGTCAGGAAATTCAACTCAACGCGACGCTGCGCAGGATCAGTGTGGTCGTCCTCTGCAGGGAATACTAAACTTACTGTAGTCTGTCTCTCTCCTCTCAAACCAAAGTGTCATCAACGCAATGGAGATAGTTGATGGGGTGAAAAAAGATGGTGCCGAATGCTCCTATGCCTTCAAAAAAGGTCAAAGGTCAACAGTCCAATTCTCTTGGGATAATATTCCAGGTGTAAATCCAAAGTGGAAACAGACAAGAGGTTGCATTAGTGGCTTCAGTGAGTGTATCAAAGTGAGTGGAAGTCTTGCCTGTGGGACTGATCCTCTCCGCCCCCCCGCCCCCCAGCAGAGGCGGTGGGAGCACAGGAAGAGATCCACCCCTCGCTCTGATACACACAACTTGCCCTTGTAGACCTCCTATACCACTTCCTGTCCTGTTTCCCATGGCGATAATGCAGTGATGTCACAAAGAAACGAGGAAAGCGCTTCACACTCTTGAAGAGTTTCCTGGAAGTGAAAAGCTGAACGACTGTGTTTCAGGGCAGCAAGCTGGAAGGTAGCAGTCGCTCTTGATGTGAGGATGATGGGATGAATGTGTGAAGTCCATTTATGCTTTTGAGTCATCCCTGTGACAAAACAACAGGCTTTTATTTTATCAATTTAGCTTCAGATAACACCCTGGGGCATGCAGTTTGGTTTAAGTGGACTTTTCTTCCTCACTGTATAGCTACTGATCACTTCGAGTGTAGATCACCTACACTTAACACTGTACCTGAACGTCTCGTGTGTGGGCATACAGACAGAGCACTTTGCCTTTTATAACCCATAAAGCATAGCGTGAGCAGCATGTTTGGCAGTCTAGTCCGTTTACGTGGAAGCGTGTGCGTTTATACTAAACTTTTGCCCCCTGTTGGCTACATGCCGACCCGGCAGCATGTCCCACCACAGGGAGCAGTATTATGGAAACTGAGAAATAGAGACATAGAGAGAGAGACAGGGAGAGAGCGAGAGACGGTGCTGCTTGTATAAATTATTCATTCACACTCAGACAGACCTATATGGCTTGACTCCAATTACTGACCTGCACTTTCGTTCTCTCTCTCACACTCACACAAACACACACACACACACACACACACACACACACACACTTCCACTCGTGACAATTCACAAGGAGGCCATCTGTGAGTCGCCCACAGGATCCACTCTGCACTGTCAACAGTATAGTACAGTGTGGCCATCTACAGAAGGGAAGAAAGAAAGAGGAAGACAAGAAAAACACAGAGAGGAAAGAAGACAAATCACTTGCTGTGTTACCTAAATGACACAAAAATCATTTTTCTCTTTAGGGAAATTATCAAATCTGCCTGTTTCTACACCATAGTTTGTGGTAATGAATTTTTGAACATGAATAAGGATTTGCTGATGTCAAACCAGGATATGGTGGGATCTAAACTTGAATGCAATACTATTTAAATGTCAGAAAGTGAATAATGTTCCTTATAGTCAAGTAGTTTTGGACGTGTGTTACCAAAATAAGACTACACTGCATGAACTAGCCAATCAAAGTGGGTCAATTTAGGTCGTCAACTGTGCAGCAGCCTTTGCCAAATTATTATCTAATGTACAGCAGGTGATACTGTGCAGCTCTAACACAGATAAATGCCTCTGTTCTTACACATTATTTGCAAACATGAAGAGGCAGAGCAGAATAGGAGTCAAGGGTAAATCGCTGAGAAGATTTGAGATATCAAAGGCTTGCAATGCTTATTATCACGAGGTGGAAAGAGAAAAAAAACATGCGGGAGGGTGTGTATAGTGAAGGAGACGAGGCAAATCAAAGGCGTGTAGTGCTCATCTTCACTAGACACATGGAGCCTGAGGCCAAATCCCTGCAGAGAAACACAGCCCTCCTCTTCAGATCAGAGCACGCACGCACACATACAGACACACACACACACACACACACACACAAACACACACACAGCACAAGTAGGTCAGAGCATAAAGAGCTAGTTTCTGAAATTAATGG
>OOFC01048210.1:57607-70182 GCA_900323345.1 Pseudochromis fuscus
TATAGTGAAGGAGACGAGGCAAATCAAAGGCGTGTAGTGCTCATCTTCACTAGACACATGGAGCCTGAGGCCAAATCCCTGCAGAGAAACACAGCCCTCCTCTTCAGATCAGAGCACGCACGCACACATACAGACACACACACACACACACACACACACACGAGCCAGTAACAAGGACAGAAGGCATAGAAGACGGGTGCAGTGCCGCTGAGTCATGCATCTCCTTGCTGTGAGAGCCCCATATCCAACAGGTCAAGCTGTTTCCATCTTTCCAGAGATGAAATACACACAAATGTCAACGCACAGTGAATTCTCCAAACTGCGGCTGCGATGTTTGTGGCAGACTTGAACATCTTCCCAACCTTATGTGGGGAGCACAATGTGACAAACAGTTTGGATTTGTTTCCTTGCAGTCACTGATCCACCTCAGTCTTTAGCTACACAACAGAACACTATTTACATGCCTTATATACTGTATATAAACTGTACTTACACAGCCAGGGAAATGATGAATGCAGCATCTGTTGTGCCATATGTCACTGTGGCAAATGAGCATTGAGTGCGATCAGATTTTGGCAACAGTAGAAGTGAACTTCGTCTCAGTTGGTCTGTTTATCTGTTTGTAACAACTGTACATTTAGGTCATTCAAAACTTTCAGGGTAAGAAAGAAATGCTCCTTTGAAGGCTCTGCAGGGTTTGTTTAGCAAACTGATATTGATTGTTCCTTGTTGCTGCGGCGTCTCAGCAGAACTGTCTTGATTTAGACTCAGCAGCGTGCTAAACTTTGAGTCTGACTGAGCCTCAAAACTTTTGAAGCTGCTTTTCCTTCAGCCTTTCATGATCACCAAACAGCACTGAATCGAGCTAAGAGCTTCAGTGTGAAACAAGAACACCACCGAGGATGTTCAAGCGGAGTCGTGTCGATTCACAGATAACTACAGGCACTGCAGGATTTAAAAAAAGTCTTGTTGTGTGTGTAGTACAAATTCTGATCACATAATAAGACTTGATTCAAATAGTCTTAAGAGACTGGGTAGTACAGTAAAGTGCTATTTTTCTACACTTGAAAAGTGACAAGTGAGCAAAGCTTTTTAGAGAGACAACAGTTTTCAAGAAAGCAGCAAAGCGAGGCTGCATTTTGACAAGGCTTCACCAAAACAAATGGTCTAGCAAGGGTCAGGACAAAGCTGTATTTGGACGTCCTGGACACTCAGTATACACACAAAGACACAATGTCGAGCAGTCCAAACATCCGAGGAGTAATGAAGCTCCACGTACTGTAAGTGACTCTGTATTTCTACTCGCTTTACTAAAAATGTATTGTGTGTGTATAGAGGAGGAGAGAGAGGCTGAACTGTTAGGACCTCTCAGGAACACCCTGTCCTCCTTCTCCTCCCTCCTCCTCCTCCTCCTCCTCTCAGTCTTTTCTCCAAATCAATTATTCATCCCTCACCATCACCAAACCATAGGAGGCATGTGCCGCATATACATGCCCTCTGAAAGGCACACAAGGATGAAAACAGAGTCAAAAGATGAATCTGCCAAGTGGTGAATTATACAAACAAAAACAAAGGCTCACCATTAAAAAAAATAAATAAATAAAAGACAGTAGCTTCTCAAATATTCACATACACAATAGATAAGAGCAGAGGAAAGACATTTTGAAAGATTTATTCAGACAAAAGAAGTAAGAAATATCTTTCTAGTCACCTTCTCCACTCCCAAAATGTCACAGTCAAGTCCCAAACATATGTCACTTTAGTTGTTTCATTCTTTTTAAGTGATTGTTCTAGTGAAAACCAAGGTTGTACAATTTTCCATTTAATTTAATTGCAAATTAGTTGTGAATTAATGTTGGGAAATGTTGCATCCTGCAGTATAAGACTAAGGACTATGTGTTTGTATAACTCACAAGCAAAGACTCTTATATAATGACAAAGCTACTCGTGATAATCCACAAATCTTGATATGAGAAGGTAAAATAAGACTCCTTTTAACTCAAGGTTGCTTTCTGGCTGCCAGAAGAAACAGCTTACAACTTAGTTTTGTGGATTAGTGTAAGAAGGAACAGGGGGTTGCTCTAAGCCAAACAAGCAAATGAAGAAGTGTCTATTATTATTGTCCACAACAGGTGACTACAATCTGCTCCAGAAACTCTGTCCTTGGATGCTGATGGGGAACAAAAGCCGCTCCGAGCGAGTTCCTCTTACCACACAGTTGACGTCCATGCCGGCCTCGAGCAGAGTCTGGACGGTGCTGTGGTGTCCGTTGCGAGCAGCCAGGTGAAGCGGAGTGTGTAGGCGAGTGTGACTCGTCATGAGGTTGGGGTGAGCGCTCACCAACATGCGTACCACCTGCGCACAAAGAAACACATATCTACGTGTCGGTGACAAAACGGCAAACTTTGAGGAAACTGGGTCACTGGTCACCTTCATGTACTTACTGGAGAAAAATAAAGTATATTGCTTAAAATATTTTTGTCAAAGGCCTTCTTTAATTTTGCAGCCTTGTTAGTGATCACACAAAAAAAACCCTCACCATAATGCATTTTCACACAGTATACTTAATAAAATAAAAAGGGCCGGAATGACATTCAGCGAGCTTATCTCCTCAAATACTCAAATATTGTCCAGAGCCTTTATTTACCTCAACTTTAGTAGGTAACAAACCTTTGTTTGAGGCCAGCTTGTATTAGGCTTCTATTTTTACATTGTCTGCTTAATAGGTTTAATTTGTCATATTTTAGTATAAAACCTTGATTTCAGATCAAAATATTAAAGTGACATTGCATTACACTGTAATTACAACCTCAACACTTCCTGTGTTTCAAATTAAAAGTGCTGCATCAATGAAGAAAAAAACCCTTCATTTCTTAACTGGACATTTATTGTGAAAGATTTCAAGTTTAATTTATTGACCCCTGTTTTTCCCCAAACATATATTTGGCATCAAGCCTTTATTTGTTCATATCGACCGCAGCCGCAGCCATAATTAGAGACCTCACATCTTCAAAGCCTTTTGACTTGTAAAAGAGAATTTTGGAAAATATGGAACAAGAAAGGACGGACCTAACCCCTGTTACTGGTCCAAATATATAGTCAGCACTTGTACAGATCTGAGTAAAATGTTATTCATTACACTTATTATACTATAGCCACCCACCTTTTCTCTACAATACAAAAACAAGGCTGCACCTTAGTTACACATCCTCCCTGTGTTCATGAATCATGAACTGGTGAGGATTAGCACATGGTGATGCTGCCTGGAACTTGTTAGCATCAACCTCAGAGTTTAAGCATTGTAATACAGCTATTGTGTTCAAATATCAATACTGTTTTGAGCAGTAAGTCTGTGTTAACAACATGATGCTAATTAAACAGCCATTGAAGATGGATAATTGGCAGGTAGTTGTTTTTAGTTTTTTTTACTCACCCAATCAGATCTGCCTAATTACCACTGTGTAGGCTGAGTCCTTGTATTAAAGTCCTGTCAATCAACTTCAACGTTGTGTAGCAGGAGGCTGGTTTGCTTTTGTCTGATCGATGATGGTGCCTTTAATAACTCAACACACAAGCAGGCAGCTCTCTCGAAAGCTTCCCCCTTTAATGTGTGTCTTTGTGTGTGCATGTGTGTACATACACTAAACTTTTGCCCTGTGTGAGTTACATCTCCTTGCAGTAGTCGCTTCCACCACAGGGATTTCCCTTCATTATTATGCAGAGAGAAAGAGAGAGAACTACGGTGCTGCCTTTATAAATTATTCATTCACACTCAGACAAACCTGTATGGCTTGACTGCAATTACTCACTACCTTAGCACAGAGAATGTGTGATTGCATTTGAACATCAGCGGGCATTTGAAGCAGACGCCTCT
Organism: Pseudochromis fuscus; assembly: GCA_900323345.1. Taxonomy (NCBI): domain Eukaryota; kingdom Metazoa; phylum Chordata; class Actinopteri; family Pseudochromidae; genus Pseudochromis; species Pseudochromis fuscus. Next base: position 61,482 of record OOFC01048210.1, read on the forward strand.
CACTGTGAATGTGCGCGCCTTGTCACATTTTTGACAAAAGAGTAAAGTCGCAGCTCTGAAAATGCATGCCTGCCAGTCTGTGGAGTGCAGACAGTATTTGATTTTTTTTTCCTCACCATATATCCACCATACTTAAAATTATTAGCAGCTCTTTTCACCAGCTGCTTCTTGTCAGCTGCTATCGAGGAGCTTTACCAGGAGAGATAATGCATGCAGAGGTTTATATATTCCCTCCTAACAAGTAGCTGTTGCAAAAACATGATCCAGTCTGGTAAACAAATGGGAGGTTGGGAGACATTTATTCAGATTTGTATGTAAAAAAAAAAAATAATAATTCTTAAATAATCTAAAATGTATATCATATCTTATAACACACAAATAAAGACAAATTAATTGCACATTATACACCCATTATAATATATAAACCTAATAATCACCTATAGTTTTCTTGTCAGAGTATGTTGTGACCCTCCTGCTCACAGGATCACTGCCACACAAAAAGGATTCCTCACGTCTTATTTCTCCTAGACTTCCTTATTAGTTTTGTTTGAGTTGCAATTAAATTTTCGCTGCAAATTAAATGTTAGGGATACGCTTCTTGTGTATCGATTAGCAGCAGACGTTTGCAGAACATTCTCATTCATTACAAAGCCCTTCGTCATCCTAGAGTGTCCCCTCAGCTCTCCATGTGGAGAACCTCCTATGGTGAAGGGTAGCAGGGTGTTAAATGCTCATTAACCAGGTGAAGACAGATCTGTCAGGTAAACACTGCACACTTAGCAGTCAATGATTACCAGTGATGGTAATGATTTGTTTATAACTGGTTGGTTGTACTCACGGTTTTATGCTATGCTGTAGCTTTATGTACATTAATTTTACTGGGATGGTATGTGGTAGGTTTTAACTTAAGGTTTGAGCTTAAAACACTGGATGATAATTTTTATTCTAAACTGTGTATTAGTTTTCTCTTTCTCCTGGATTCAAGACAAGAACGACTATCACATTGTAAAATAGGGTGAGACTTGTGAGTGACATATTGACACATACGTATATTGATGATATAGACATTGATTATGTCAGCTTTAAACATTAAAGCTCAGTTGAATCACAACAGGACTGATCAGGGCTATAAAACACTGAAACAAGATTTTGAAAGCAGTTTTTTAGATTACAAGCTTCTTAATTTTTGCATTAAACAACAAAAGCATGATATGGTTTTCAATAATCTGCCTCCGATGATAGTGTAACCACGACATGCTTTACTTTTAGTTTGGGTTAAATTGTTACAGATTCTATCTTAAACAAACCTTAATACACTTCATTTTGTGAACTCCTCCTGATTACTACAGAGCAGATACTCCACCATTATTAACTGCATTCAAAATAATCCCTGTTTAAGCAACAATCCCCTTTGGATCTTTCTAGGGACAGAAAATGACTCTCTCCCCTCACTGACCTGCAGGCGTCCATACAGCGCTGCCAGGTCCAGAGGAGTCTCCTGTCGACTGTTCCTCATGGTGGGGTCGGTCAGCTCCTGAAGCAGCACGGAAACCACATCAGAGTGTCCATACTGGGCTGCACAGTGGAGCGCCGTTTCCCTCTCATGGTTCTGTGGATGAAGAGGGAAAAGTAGTTACATCGGGAGGAGGGGAAGGAAGAAAGAGACGGATGAGAGGAAGGGTGGTAGCGGATGTAGAGAATTATGGGAACAATAAAGGGCAGGCAGGTAGATATGAAATGAAGCGCGCAAAAGAAACAGAAGAAGCAGTGAAGGGATGCAGGGGGCAGCAGAGAAGGTCAAAAGTAAAGAGGAAAAGTAGGTGATGCCAGAAATGAGCGGATTAGAAGGGTGGGAAGCAAAGGATGGGAAAAGGTGAAGTAGATTTCAGAGTGAGAAAAATAGGAAAGAGGAACAGAAGTTAAGATTAGCATAGAATATAAAATGCAGTGATTTAGAAACAGGGGTGAATGTGGATGAAAGGATTGAGATACAAGGAGGATGGAAAAGCAGTTTGCTGTATTTATCTGTGCATTGACACGAGGTGAAATTCAAGATGGAAACCTACATACATGGTGGGCAAAGATTTCTGCTCCACATATGAAGCACATGTCTGGAGCAGTACATCATTCGTCATGTACAAATTCCTAAAGCGTGTCAGGTTTGCGAGAGCTGCCAAGAGAAATCTATAGCTTCCTGTCCGTGTAATAGAAGCACTGGCTGAAACCAGAATGTTTTTCCTCAAACCCACCGGCCTTTTTTCGGGCCAGTACGCTCACTGATAAAATACTATATGTCACTTTCCATTCAACGGGGCAATCAGCATATTCAGAAGCTGCAATCCTTTCAATTTTTATTTTACAAACACCTCGCAGCCATTTATGCTTAATCCATTTAAGCTGTCAGTTTATTTTGCTAAGGTGTGTACTTGTACATCACGTCCATCCTCCTAAAATATTTCTCTTTAAAATAGTTGTCCTGACCACTGATTGATAACACTCAGATCCTTCACACATATTGGCTAAAATGGATTCTGTTCAGTATCAAATATAATCATTGTCACCATATTAGAGTGTAATCAGGCTTGTCTAACAGACGTACACATGTGGGCATCTTAAATTGCAGTTTTGGTGAATGTAACTGGATTAAAAATATATTTCTTAACATATGACTTTTTGGCAAACACTGACATCATCAGTTTATAAAGCCGCTATAATACATAATGTTAACATTAATGTGTCTATTTATACAACCAGCAGAGACAACAGTATTACAATTCACTTCTGGTCACCTGATAAAGTTTATTCTCCAACTGTTTGGCACAGAATAGATATTTCTAATAAAATTTAGGAGCCTGAATAAAAGCAGTAGCTGCTGTAAAACTAAACAATAAGCTGAAAGACTGTGTGTAAAGCTGAGCTCAGTGAAGCTTTACAAGCAGTCCTGCAATCCACTCTTCAAAATAATAGCACAACCACACACCATCATAAATCATTTCAAATATATAAACTATCACATAACTGAAGAAATAAAGCTCAACCATTATATTATATGAAATGAGAAATAATTTACACTGTCCTTTTCCACACTTTGGATGAACATGTGGAGATAAAACTGTGTGTGTGAACAGGTTATTTTGAACTCTGGAGGTTGTGATGTTCTGAGAAACTGTGGCCATTTCCTCGTTCTCTTGGGGCCCGGTCAGGCCACAACATTGTTGGTGGTCCCTGGGGTCCTGCAGTGGGTGAAAACAGCCCTGTAATGACTGGGAAACTGGGCAGAGCGACACACAAAGTGCAGAGGCATGATGGATAGCCATACTGGGGGAGAAAAGAGAGAGGAGGCCACAGAAAGAACAAGTGGACCGCACAGGAACAGAATCTGTGAAGGTCTTTTTGAAAGTGAATAATCTGGCAATCACACATTGCAGATACACTGTGAGTATAACGTCACGTGGATATCATCAAAGGGGTGAAATGAAAGTTGAAAAAGTACATGCGTGAGGAGCTGTGTTGTTGCTGGTGGTTGTCCAAGAAATTTAACACGAGGTGATATAACACTGACGGGAAACAAGCAGAGAGGGAGAAGCAAAGGGGAGACGGCAGAAGATGGATCAGATCTTTGGGGGAAATCTGCTCTGGATTTAAATGCATTGCAATATGTGAGAGGGTAATATTTAGGCTGTGGGGAGTATGAGGTTGGTCTGCTTCCATAGTCTGAATGGAAAGCCATATATACAGCCTGCTCAGTGATTTATTAAGTTCTGCTGTTGTGCAACTGAGAGAAATCAATGCCAAGAAACAATCAATCAGTTTAGTAAGCATTATAACGATTTATGACATTATCTGTCTTTTTAATGAGCTGCCCAATCACTTTATCAATGAAATGTTGCAACAGAGAAATTACCACAAAAATGACAAAAGTGTGTAGATAATACAGTAGGTGTTGCATATTTCTTTAATTATTGCAAAATATATAGCAGAATGCATGGAAGAAGTGACATGCAATGGCAAGTCTGACAATCAAGTCAGTTTTTGAACACTATCTTCTCGTGTAATCAGATAAACGAAACTGTTTCACACTAGAAAAAACAAACTCATCTGTAAAAATTTCCTGATATTTTCCCACCATCTTCTTCTATTTCTTTAATGAATGCCTTCATGTTTCCTGCCTTTAATGCACTTCTCAAGCCTCCGTGATGAAGTTCGAAAACACCATGGCCATACTCCGCTGCTCAGATCTCATCTCATGCTTTTTTCTTACTCTCCTGCTCCCCAGAGTCGCAGACCCCCTCGCCTCCCTCTCACTCCTCTTTTCTTTCATTTATGCCTCTGAGCAGCTGAGTGAGAGATGAAAAGATACTGTATGTAGAAAGAACAGAGACCGTATCTGAACACACACACATACACACACACATGACAGAGCAGCAAAAACATCACTTGCGTGCTTAAGAGCTTTGCCTCCTCCTCAGCCAATCACATCTATTCATTTCTCCCCGTGGATGGCACACCCCTCCATTCATGGCCGAGTGGAAGCTTCCAGAGCAGGTCTGATTGCAGGTGCACTGTACTGTGAGCACAATAATCACACACTCACGGACTCTGTAATTCACATTCATTACACTCTACTGGTGTAATTATTGGATGCATTATGCTTAATAAACTCCATTTGCTTTGCTCCTGTGTGCATATTCCACTACTGTATATCACTATTTTGCAAAAGGAGCGACTGTTTCCCCCAGGGCATCTTTTCTGCTTATCTAATCTACTGTATACACTCACTGTGAACACTTTATTTTAAAAGACACAAACCACAAAGGCAGCACGATCTGTCTTCATATGCTCCTGATAGTGTTTAGAGAGAAATGGCAAAGTTATGTCTGGAGAATAGCACATTTTTCCAATAAAGCTTAAATGCAGCAAACCAGGGAAAAGAAGCTATGGCTTACCTGGAAATGTATTTCAAACATAATTACAGATTCATTACAAACTCATTACAAAAACACCTTAAAATCTATTATCACACTCGTTGCCTGTTTACTTCAAAAAAAAAAAGGTAAAAACTGGTAACATATTTTTTGCTGCTATTTCTATGTACTAAATATATACTGTAAACATCATTGTTAGCTCCCTACTGTTAATATACATTACACACTTGAATTGTTCATGGCAGTCATTAAGGTGTTTTGAGAAAGCATGCTGTGTGTTAGGTTGTTATTAAAAACACAGCCCAAAATTCAGTTCACTATCAAATAGATACTTGGCTTCAAACAGAGGAATATTTAAATACTTGGTTAGTTTGAGCAACAAGTCACCAATCAAACAGTGTCCTTAGATTCAAGGGTCAGACCCGCCTCCTCACTCCTGGCTTCATATCCAAATATGGTCACTTCTGGCCAAAAATCCAACATGAAGCCGTTTAAATGCAAAACTCCTGGCTGCAAAAAGTAAAATGTGAACTTTAGACTGTATAAGAATGAATTAAGCTATGGTAACACACTAAAATACGCTGTAATGTGTCAATAAAAGGAATAAAACGACTAGAAAGCGAGTAGAAAGGGATTGTGAAATATTTCAAAAGTCAGACCGCTGTGCAAATGTTGTATAATGAAGGAAATACAGTCAACACATTTGAGCTCTTAAATACACACAATGCAGTCTGGTTAGCAACACTGAATGTAAATGTAATATTTGTTTATTCACAAGAAAACTTTGGCTTGTATTAAAGCTTCAATAACAGAACGATCATGATTACATTTTCATATTCAACACAAAACAAGCATGACAAAGTAATGCAGAACCTAATCACTTGCACTGATGAATCAACACAGATGTGACAACCACCGGGACGAGGACTGCAGCTATTGTTGGAGCTGCTGCTGACCCGTTCTGTCTCTGCAGCCTTAACCGGACAATAAAGCTTTGTCAATCCAATTCGCTGCGCCTCACACATGCTGTTTAAGATTGGAAAAAAAACACAATTCCCTGACACAGAGAAGAGTGACACAGAGACGAGCTGAGACACAGAGTGACGGGACAAGGGAGATAGAGCTTAAGAGGTGGTGAGAAAGGAGAAGAGGGAGAAAATCGTCCCCCAGTGTTCTCAGAGTGGGCTATATATTTCCATTACACTTGCTCTGACAGCTTTCCGATATCATCTAGCACTCGGTGTATTGTTGCTCATTGGGCTTTGAGCAACAGCCATCTACTAATGCCACATCAACAGGCATGGCAGCACATTATTGACATGCCCATACAAATGGATGTCACAGCTTTTTTTTTTTTTTCTCAGTAGCACATGGCGTTGATATAGCATTATAACATAAAGAAGCTAAGTAATGAAGTATCGGCTCACTGGGACAGCTGTATTATTTTGTAGGACCAATTTCTCATCATATTTCATAATACCATCTTAACTATATGTGTATCTCCTTCATTGTCTTTCTTTACTAAAGGACACACAACAGAATATACTTTGAATTTACCCACACACACACTTCCCATGGTGGATGCTATCAGATGCTATCTCAGTTCATCTGCACAGGTCCAAACAAACAGTAACATCCATGCAAATAAGTGGGTCTTATCAGACAAGCCAGGGCTGAAATGAAAACAGAGCGGGAAGAAGCACAGAGGTATTTGTTTGAACATACGCCACATTAATGCTGATGGGCCGATATGCAGGATGAGCTCCGTCTACGTTACAGCATCTCATAATCCCAGCAGCTCGGCGCGCTGCCTGGGGAGAGCTGGGCAAATAAATGAACAATCAAAGAGACCAGACCTCCAAGGTGAAAGTTATTTTTTTCGTCTCCCTCTTGTCTTCTAAAAATTATTATGTATCTGTCGACCTACATGTACATATATATATTCAATAAATTAACAGTCAAAAGATTTTTCTGTTGGATTTTTTTTTACTTTCCTTAAAGTTTACTTTATAAGTATCTATATCCATCTTTTTTTCCATTGACTGTATATAACCCTGATTTCACAACTTGGTTTGTGGACTCGCCATATTGGTTTTTTTGGAGCCAGAGGTGACCATGATGCTGCCCAGTGTGTATGAGAGTCAAGTTCAGGTCTCACTGGAGACCAGAGCTATCAAACTAACCACTCCACTAAATATTCGTCTTTTGGAAGCTTAATATCTACTTCATGTTGTTTTGTTTGTTTCACATGGACCACCATGGCCCAAGTAAGAAGAGTTGACTTTAGCTAATGACATCAGAATGATATCGATCTTAAAAATTATATAGTTAGTATTATTTCATTATTAGTAGTATTTCATGATTGAAAATGACTATTTTTGTATTGAAGTCAATTGGAGCCAGCATCTAGTGGTCACTGGTGGCACTGCACTTGGTTGCACTTCCACACTGGCTTCATTTTTAAGACCTTTATCTATTTTTATATACAGTCTATGATTTGTTTTGACTTGTGCACTTATTATATAAAAAGTTGCATTTATTTATTTGTGGATTAATTCCTTTTGCTCAATGTGTGATGACGCTGAGCTATGCAGCAGCTGCCTGTGATTCAGCAGGTGTTGAAACAACATGAATAAAAAGGCAAGCAAGCCTTCTACATTTCCTTAGTTATAAAATCAGGATATTAGCTACATCTTGAAAAGATGCTTAGAATTCAGAATAAATAAAAAACTTACCAACACAAAACAACGCTATCCGTCATTTTTACCCACACTACATGTTTTTCTCATCTTTCATCACATCTTAAAAAGAATACAGTGAATAAAATGATAAAATACAAGGAGAAATAGGTGAGAGGTTGATTTGCGTTTTCCATTTGAAAATGGCAGAAACTGAGAAGAAAAAGTAGCAGTAAAGAATCAGAGTGGAATAAAAAACCATGTCAGGGGAGAAAAGAGCACATAGTACGAGTGTGAACGTGGAAAGAGAATGAGAGACCCAAGGCCACGAGGAGTGAACACAAACAAGAGCTGAGAAGATGAGAGCAGAAAGAGATGAAGAGCAGGGGAAACACTGATGTGGAGTGAGACAGAGGAAAGAAGCTACTGTATCCACATTTCACAGCCAACTGATCATCTCTCACTCCCAGCAGGCACTTAGTCCAACAACTCATACTCACACACTAGGGATTTTCCAGGAGATGCATCAGAGGAAGACAATGAAATTTTGATTCCTAAAGAAAAGTATCCAACAATCACAAGCAGTAAATAATAATAATATTTCCTTTGAGAAATGTCCCCTACAACACGCTGCTGCCTGGGGATACAACCTGTGATTATGATCATTACTGATGACTTTTTGACAAACAAACAATACTAAAAGAAATATTGTCTTCTTCAAATTCTGCTTTATTGAGTATAGTACAAAAACAGGACACAATAACTATAACATTAGAAAAACATCATTAACATTTTCTCAAAATCCACTCACAAAACCTAATATATATCAATGAGATTTAATTCAACTGGACTGCTCAGCACTTGGAGCAGGAGGTTTGGTGTACTACAGTGGTACTCAATCCTGCTCGAGGGCTGCTATCCTGCATGTTTTAGATGTGTCTCTCTTCCAACACACCTGATTCAAATGACCAGGATCATTATCAGGCTTCTGCAGCTTGATGACGAGCTGGTCTATAACATGCAGGACAGCGGCCCTCGAGGGCCAGGATTGAGTACCACTGGTGTACTTCCTGAAGAAAGGCATGAATGACCTGCGTC
>OOFC01048210.1:70656-99110 GCA_900323345.1 Pseudochromis fuscus
AATTAACACCCACACACACACACACACACACACACACACGCGCGCGCGCGCACACACACACACACACACACACACACACACAATCTGCTCTTACTCTGCCATAATCACTCAGGGCTGTAATTTGTTTTGATTCGTGCAGAGATGAATCAGTTTTCTTTTGCTGAACTTTAATTAGAAAGCTGACTGCATAAAGAGCGTCAGGCTGTGGAAAACATATGAGTAATGTGTTTAAAATGTTATGTCATAGGAAAACATCCTATGGCTCAGCGTGACAGTGTGTGTTTTGGCAGCAGCGGGCACGGCGGTGACCGATGTTTGAGCGAGGACTTTCCCAGGGCGGTTTCTCGTGGTAGTAGCAGCGTGTTGTTCACATGTTGACTGTGTTCACATGTTGATCATCAGGAAACATATGGTTCCATTTTCTTGTGTGGTAGCAACATGTGAGCATTAGAGAACTGCCAAGACTGTAAGGTGAAAACACACAGGCACACACACTGAAAGACCTTCGTGGAAAAGTGACCTCCTGACCTGTTACCTTTGCCTTAGTTCACACAGTCTTTAAGTTCCCAGAAGGTCTTTCTGGTAAGAGGTCTGCCTCTCTAATGATCTCTCTCAATTTTATGCTTCTGATCTCCTTAGGGAGAATAAAGGAGAAAGGGAGGAGGACATGAGGAACGTGAGGGAAAAGAGAGTAATTTAACCTCACATCCTTCTGTTGTTGGAAAAGAAAACATTTCTGGAATCTATCTGCTGTGCATATTTGACTTCGTCAGTCACCCACAAACATACAGAGTGCACACACACACACACAATAACCCTTAAACTGACAAGTCCAGAGGCCCCACACAGAAGAAGCAGCCCCAAGGTTCTGTGGTGCTGGTTCCCACACACAAACACACACACACACACACACACACACACACGCTCCACATCTGCCCAACATCAGTGGGCAAGTCTGCAGGACATAACTGTCCCTCACATCTCCACGGTCAGACAACAACCAAAGTAATTTACACGATCCAGCTTTTCTCTGAGCAAATACCGCAGGATAAAAAGTGTCATCATTAGTCAGTTAATGTACTCTGCCTGGATGCATGTTATTGCTGCTGCGGGTTTAATACCCAGGGCCAAAAATCATCTGAGCAAAACTGTTCAGAGCATCATATGATATAGCTGAATATGTCTCACCCTTTTTATAATATAAGCACTGAAGGTTTTGTGTGTGTGTGTGTGTGTGTGTATGTGTGTGTGTGTGTGTGTGTGTGTGTGTGTGTGTGTGTGTGTGTGTGTGTGTGTGTGTGTGTGCCTATTAAAGTTTGTTTTATGTAACATTACAGTCGCCCATTGTTGAAACTCCACTGTACAACTCCACTGGTCTGAAACTAATGTGTAAATTTCAAATGTGTAACTTTTATTGGTAATTCATTAATCAGTCCATTGTCTTTGTTATATAGGTCATGTTAAATAACACTGTCAGCTGTGCAACTATAAAATCATCCAACAGAAGACTGTTGAAAAAACTTTTTGAAGTAGAAAAGTAGTGTTGGTTGTTGTTTCCAGTAGTAAAACTCAAAAAATGGTTTGCAGTGGTTAAAATAGTAATATATATACAAGTTATATCACCTCTAAGATAACCTGTAACATAATGTGCCACATCATATTTAGTACCACAGTATTAATACCGCTGATGTGGTCTGGATTTAGTCATACACAAGATGCTCGCCACAATGACAGGTCCCATGTTTTCCATCTAACAGAGGTCTTCATCAGAGCTTCTCAAGTAAACACTGCACAGACACTATATACACAAACAACCTGATCAATCAAATGATTGTGATCTCCATGATAAAGACTCAGTTCAGTCTCTGACTGGACCAATCACAACAGAGATGGAAACCACTGTTTACCCACAGGGAACAAAGCGTGCGTCTATGATAAGGATGCTTCTATTATAAAATAAATAAATACATCCATCCTTTGACTCTAATGAGAAATAATGGCAGACATTTCAACAAGGTTGCTGCTGTTCTGCCATTTTCCTTGGGAGTAAAATAATTTAGCTTCTTCACACACTGGAGGAAGGCTCAGTCAGTCCCAGATCTCTCATCTTCTCCAGTTCATTTCAGTTCAATACATGTAGCAGACTCTGTGGGACTCTAAGATCCTTAATAAAGAATAAGATGATCTATCACAAGTCTGCTACAATAACAAGTCAAGGCAGTAGCTTCGTCCTTTTACTGTTTGTCGGAGTTGATTTAAGTCTACTTGAATCTTTTCTCCCTCTGAAGCAATCAGACCATTTCACGAAAACCTTTTGTGATGAGAAAATATCAAGTGTAACTGATTTCAGCTAATGTAAATGAAAAAAGACTAACAGGAAAATCTCATAAAAGTCCTCACTTGTCTTTAGGTACAGCTTTAAGTGAGGCAGCAGTTTATGAGTCTGTCTGAGTGGGAGACAGAGAGATCACAACAAGCAACGTGTCAGTCCTCAAAACATGCATTTGGCCTTGCAAGCAGAGTGCAAGCCTTGAGTAAACAAGCAATCTTTCACTATCAATCACTGTCTCTCACACATACACACATCAATATACACGCAGCACGTACAATCTCCTCAACCTCTCTCATACTCACATGCTCCCACAATAAACAAAAACAGCTGTGAATGGGAACTACTGGGACCAATTAGACAATAAACAGTGGGCTGGAACTGGTTTACCGCCAACTAATAACATCCACTAACCTCCGATGATGCTCTATCGGCTGCACAGTGGCAGGTCCCACCTACACATTTCCGCTACCTCTATTTCTGTCAACCTCTCACCTTTTTCTTCTCACTCTGAAGACCTTTCACACTCATTACAGCCTCCTCCTGCATCCTCTTCCACACTCATGTCACTATTTGTCAGCTAATAGAGAAAAGTGAGGACAGCCACAGTTTCTTTGCCTCATGTAAGAAAATAGGAAGATATTGAGGCCAAAACTGTGTCCCTGGAGTGACCCAATAAAACTAAGCTGCACGCACACACACACTCAACCTCTGACACGACTAATGGTGTGCGTGGGCTGAGTGATGTCGCTGAGAATGGGGTAATGTGCAGCCAATGGCTTGCTGCTGTAAGTCTTGATGATGGGTGCGAGTGTGTGTGAGACTCAGTATATCACCCTGAGTAATGTATGCAAGCCCTGCTCTCTACTGCAGATATGACAGACAGCGGTAAAATATGGAGCTTTGGAATCGTAAACACACAAACACTTCATAAATCTTACTCTCCTGATTTATGCCTGCAACTAGGAAACAACTGTAGCCTCGTACTGACAACACACAACGGCAAGACGACTGTGCAAACACGCAGCAGACAAAAATATAACCGCAATTTCAGTCTCATCTGCGCTAAACAAATGTTTTAAAAATCGAGCACTTTGGGTAAAAATAAACACTACACCCTTTATGTGTAACAGTGCTACACACAGCCAAAAGCCTGAGCTCTGAAGGTTAACATTTTCTGTGTTTATTATACAGAGAGGAAGTTGGAGGCTGGTGATAACAGGGGGAATGAAGCCAACCTGTTGATAAACAAAGCAAGATGTATGATATGAAGAGTGTCACAAGAAAAGTGATCAGTGTAATTAGATGGTTTAACAAGCACTGTGTTACATTTGAGTTTCTATAAAAAGGACCATTTCCCCTTTCATCTAACAGGTGCACATAAGTACAAGCCAGAGCAGAAGTCTTCTGTGAGACCAGAATATAAAAATAATACTGTTTTCTATTCATAAATGTTCACATGGATCAATATAAAGTTATCTTCGCCAACAAGGTTATGGTTTTGCCTGCATTTGTTTGTTTGACTCTGGGCAATATTACGGTTAAAAAAAACAGCATATGAACAGATCTCTATAAAATGTAAGTTTCAGATCAGAAAATAAGGAATTTGGATATTTCGTAAAGTAATTCTTGATTTTATGTAAATGTAATTAAAAGTCCTAAATTAGTCACATGGATCAATATACTAGGTGGAGGTGTGTGTTTTTTTAATTACTAAAAGCATATCTCACACAGATTACTGTGTTTCCTCATGTCATTTTTATAGGTCCTCTGTTTTTATAACCAGTGTTAATGGTGGAATAAGAGAGAAGTCAGATATTATTTGCAATAGTTATAAAGTTGCTGCAAAATATACTACACTATCCATTTACACATTAAATTCAAACTCATTTAAACACACTAGCCTGAACATCACCACTGCATGCTCAGTATCATAAGTATGTCTTCCTTTAAATAGCCACATGAGTTAAATACTATTGAAAAAATCCATTAATTAAGAAAATAATTTCCTCAATAGACCAACTGTGATGGAGACCCAGCTCTCTTTGTCAATGTTGGCAACATATGAGACACATCCTCTGAATTACTATATGCACACAACCCCAGATACTGCCACAACAGTGTTAATCTGTCTATTGTTAACTTTGTTTGACTAGAAAATGATGCCTTCTAGCTAACAAGTCTCGCTTCCTACACATACGCAGCAAAGAGAGGCTGCCTCTCCAGGGTTTGTTGAAGTAATTCCAGGAAATACAAGAACTCGTTAAAAAAAAAAAAAAGACTAGAAAACAAGGGTTCACAAATAGCCGTAGTGTTTTCTACTATGCATCACTAACTCAAAGAGGTACGACAGCAGCCACACACGCCCAAGCGTACCGACTGTGTCGAGAAGTCAGCATCTACATAGAGTATCTTCCTGATCAGCAGCTTCCACTGAGTGTGTGCCCACGCAGCCGGCACAGTCGCTCACTCAGCTCAACAAATCATTGACGGGGTAAGAAAAGAAAATTACCTGTGTTCACTTGCTGACAAACCTCTTCATTCCAGGGGCAAGGGACATCATTTATCACAGCAAACAATTAGGCTCTAACAACTCTCAGAGGGGAACGATTTGGCTAATGGTGACAGAGGAAAATGTCCTGATTAGGTGGAGTAAATAACGTGCCAATAACCTAGGTGGTCCATTAGTGCACTGCCACCAGGAGAAGGGAAATTAAAAAAAAAAGAAGACATCTTAGAAATTAATAATTTAGCCAGCAGTTTTGATTAAACACCCGTCCCTGTTTGTTATTTGTTCATATTCAAATGCATCAGCCAACCGTGACATCATCAATATGCTGCAAGCAAAGATGGACTGAAAAAAAAGAGTGAAAGAGGAGGAGAAGGTCATTTTTGCTGATGAGGAATGACAGCGGTGGCAGGCTGAATGCTCCCAGAGCTGAAACGCTCACCGGCCTGTCAGAGAGAGATCACTGGGAACTGTAAAGGACCGGCTCTGCTGGACAGAAGCCATAATGAAATGACCTGTGGCGGCACGGGTTTACATGCCCTGAGAATCACAACACAAGAACTTCATTTTAGTAAATAAGACCTTCCCAGTATATTTGGGAATGTATTTCTTTCAACTATAATTCTACCATTTACCATCTGAGTTGCATTTAGTGAGCTTTTCGGGGAGGCTTGCTTCTGGTCTTTACAACACTGCTGGTAAGGTTAGTAAAACAAAAAAACGTCTCTGGACTGTAGTAGCTCAAATATTAAATTATATGCAGGCACTGTTGAGTGCAATAAAACTTCAACACCAAAAATACGGTTAGGTCTTTAAACTCTGTTTATTCAGAGCACAAGGTCCTCCAGCCGACTGACAGCCTCCTCCCTTTTATGTATATCAGTATTTATCAGTAAAGCACTTCAGAGTGGAAACTGTAGCCTTGTGTTCAACTGAGGAGTTATAATGTCTAGATTTCAAGGTGATGTTGAAGGTGAAGCTTTTTAAGACATTTACCTGTTGGTTGACACGGCAGTGTGAGGGGCCGTGGTGGATGAGGATACGGACGATGTCCACATCTCCCCTCCAGGCAGCCAGGTGCAGAGGGAAACAACCCTTGCTGTCAGCCACATTGGTGGACGCCTCAAACTGGAGCAGTTTGAGCACCACCTCCCTGAGCGAGACAGAAACACACACATACAGATCAATAGATGAACTGATGAGGAGGTGGCAGAATGGAAGAGGTGGAAGAGGGAGATAGGAGATAAGCAGAGTCTTAAGAGCAACAAATCGAACATGTTTAAACTTACTGCATAAATTCAGCACTTTACTCTGGAACATACTGTACAATGAAACTTTTAAATATTGTGAAATTAATCAGTTTCGTTGGTGGAGGAAGTATTCAGATCCTTTACTGATGTACAACTCACGCAGTCTATTACAAGTAAAATCAAAAGTATACCTAAAATATCTTAAAAATAAATAAATAACTGCATAACTCGCCATGGCCCTGGTGATATTAGAATACATCTGTTGTGTTTTCACTCAATCATTGCTGTTTTCAGATTTAGAGAAATGAGCTGCAGGGTTGCTTTTGCAACAGCTGAATGATCAAATTCATGCAGGAATCTGAAGCTACACAAAATAATCTATAAAGCTCTACAGGTAAGTGTTTTTCTGTAATTTATGAATAATTTTGTTGCTTTCCGCACCTTTACTGAAGCTGAAATGAACTCCAGTGACTAACACAGAATCTGCACCATTTTTGTTTTTTCATTGAGGAGGGAATATATTCACCAATAGTAGAATAGGGAGGGGTAAATTTGAAATGGTAACAAATGCATGCATGACTGTGGAAAAATAAAATCAAGGCCACAAGTGGTTCAGTTTGCCAAGTTTTGTGACCTGGAAACAAACCTTCTACAAGCCGTTAGTTAACAAAGTTCTCGTCTCAAAGTCGACCATGTGAACATTAAACAGAGTGGAGAGAAGACTATTGCCACCATGTTTCCCCTCAATAAATGTATTTTTCATTACACAAATTAATAAAGTGACACATCACAGAGTTGGGTTTAGGCTGGAAATCCATTTAGCGTCTACTTAGTGGGAATGTCAGAGATACTGTTTCATATTAGGAAGACTCCAGCTGAAGTTGTCACCGCCGTCTGGGGAGGAAAGGTGAAGTGCTTCATTTGCATTCAAAATGTCAGCAGGAGAAAGTGAGGAGACAAAAAGGGCAAAACCTCTCCCAGGAGCAGGGGTGACGGCAGCACTGAGATGCCTAATGAACTGCTTAGGTAATTTCAATATTTTATTATATTTACATATTTTTCATTTAAAAGTAAGTACAATTAAACAGCAGAATCTCAGTGGGAGGATCTCAGGGTCAAATTTAAGAGTCTTCAACTTCACTGGGATCAGATTCACCCAGCATGCATCACCAGAAAGGTTTTTATGTGGTTAAAAACCGCACATCATTATCTTAAAAAGTTCTATTCAAACCCATCCTGAATAACAAGTTTTGAATACTGTGCCTGTTGCCAAGTCATCTTCCTTCTGTATCTTAATTGCCAGTTCTCTTTTTACTTCACCACCTAAACATTAAATCACTCCTCTACAGCTTTTTGATGGCGGCCTAATTTTCACTCTGAGGCTGCATTTCTCTCTCTTCCTCACTTCATTCCTTCTTCCTCAGTAGATCTGAAGGAGAAAAATCCACATAATTGCCCCCAAAACACAGTACTAATCCTTCAGTTCCACCATACTGGGATAGCGGTCAGACTTGCAGCTAATCCAAACTGTGTAACGGATTTCTCAGCAGGCCCAGGTGAAGAAAGGCAGCTGCACTGTAGCTCTGTACAGATCCAGACACTTAAATCATGCACTTATTCAACACTTTTACATAAACAAAGTGTTTGCATTTTTGTCTTTTAAAGTATGGACAACTAATTGTGTTGTCCAAGGGTGCATGAGAGTTTTAATGTGATGACAATTTTTTCAGCTGTTGTCATTTAACTTAACTTGATAATTACACTGGTGGAGCCCCTCCAGTCATGCAAAAAGTTTTCATTATCTTGTGCACACAAGTTATGAATCTTGTATTAGTTGACTGCATTTTAGCAATGGAGCAATAACATAACAGATAAACAATTTATAAAGTTACACTAGTGATGTTCCAACTATGGACATATCATGCCTGTATGTTCACTTATTAAAATATTGATACAAAATCATTATCTTGAGTGCACAAGATATGGGTCTTGTGTGCAGATTTATATCACTACAATGTTAAATGTGTTATTTATTGCTAAATTGCAAACATCTAGTACAAGATCCATAACTTCTGCGCACAAAACAATATTTGCGCAAAAAAAAAACAAACAAAAAAAAACATTTTTTGCGGGACTTCACATACTGTGCACATTAAACAAAACTTCTGTAAACCGGTTACAGTAAGAACTTCAATGCCTTGGTGTATATAGGCAGGACTGAAAATAATAACTCTATTGGGTAAATAAAGACTTTTTCCAAATTAGAAAATAAATACGAACGCAACCACGTCAAAAGTACAACTTCAAAGACATCTTACTCGTAAATATTCAACAGCTACCCATAACGTAACACTCTCCACACCTGTGCAGACCTGTGGTTTCTTCATGTAGCACCTCTCCGTTGCTATCCTGGACAGACTCTGTTAACTCGACAGTTAGTCCCGGGTTATTTTCCCACCGACGTGCGCATGGTTTCTATACATTCACAGCACTTCACTACGGTTTCTAAAAACACTTTTCCTTCTTATTCGGCTCCATATTGCTAGAAAACAACGCGTTCACGTCGTGTTTTCCCTTAATTAGATGCCGCTGGTCAACAGGTGTCACTAATTGTTACCATGGAGACAAGGCTCCCAGTTCCTAGCTAGCTTAGAATTAAGATAGCTAACTTTTTCCACTTTAAAGAAAGTCGGTATTTAATTAGTTATTTTATTTTAACCGTTGGTCTGATAAAACGCGCAACCTCAGGATGTCTCTATGATGGCTGGGAATTTGTGTTGGACATTCTGAGTACTATAAAATTACTATCAATTACGTGCAAAATAATTGATGGATTCATTAATAATTGATAATCACTTTTGCTATCAGTAAGACCGCAAACAGCACACACCTACACTATATGCACGCCTCCTTAAATTGTTTTGTATTTAACGGTCAAGGAAAAAAATTAAACAAGACAGAGAGGGAGACACTCTTTTGCCGTCTTACCTGTGTCCGTTGAGAGACGCATGATGTAAAGGTGTGTATCCTGAGCTGTCTGTGCAGTTCACATTCAGGCCTTTCCACATGCTGTGAAGCAGAGATACATCACAGTTAATCCTTTGGTAAAGCCACTCATGCACATATTGGATTGTTTCTTAGAAAACACTGTAGGGACATGGACAATTTCACATCTTTATTTCATCCACTGTTTTGTATCTTCTTACACCAGTCCTGTTTTAGTTTGGACCCAGGAAATGACAAATCACATCGAGCCAATAGGGATTCACATCCCTCATGGAAGGTGCCAAGTGGTGACAGGTATGGGGGGGGTTGTGATGTTTTGATGGAGAAATGCCATTTCCAAACGGATAAATCTTTAAACTCGTAAGTGATATGTTTATAATTTGACTGAAAAGTAATTACTTACAAACACATAAATAACTCTTGTAGGAGCTTGTGTAAACAGGGCCTTTGGAGCTCATTCAATGAGATTAAGTAGGCCAGAATTGCCTTCTCCTGAGAGGCTTTTTCTATTTTGTTTATTTATTTACTTTTTTCATTTTTTGTCGATGAGGGAGTGTGGGCTTTGTTTCCTCAGTTATTTCTTTATTGTGTAAGGGTCCCAAGGTGGGGTGTATGATTCCTCATTTGGAGGCTCGAGCCAGAACAGTTTAAGCCCAATTTCATCATGCTGGCAAATAATAAAAGTGAATGAGGTCAACTCTCGTACTTGCAAAAAGCTGAGCATGCAAATAAAACCACACAAAGCAGAATCTCTTAACGATAGCCCGCTACACACAGACTGTGGGTGAAATAGACACACTGAAACACACTCATATATATACGCACACTCTATAATACACATACAACCCAAGGTTTTCCTGGGGCTATAATTATATGACCTCTCTTTTTCACATGAACTCCTCCAAGCGCGTCAGAGAGAAGTACTAATTAGCTAAACTCCAGCCCGAGCAGCTCTAGGCTGAAACACTGAATCAAGTTACGTAGAGGAGCAATTGTAATACCTTTTTTATTGAAGACAGTAGCAGCAATAGTAATAAGACAGTACAAAGACATCAGACTCGCATAATGCAAATCATATGAACATGAAGTAATTGTATGATACTAAATTTGCTGCTGACATAGGGCATTGCTTTTGTCTGTGCATTATTAAATTGATGTATTTAATTGTCCAAAACATGTATCTAGTCACGACCCCTAACCCTGACTCTCCCTTCTATTGATTTTGCATTAGGGCTAATAGAAAAATACTTAACTTCACATTTGACTTCAATGAATAAAAAATTACAATTTAATCTCAGTTTGTGTTGATTAATGCATTCAAATGTGACTCCTACTTTCCTTTTACCTGACAGATTGTGTATCTTAAGGTGAATTTTTCTCCTTTGAGAGACTGGAGGTAAAGCAGCTGGCCAGCAGTAAAGAAGAACAATTACTGACAGACATCTACACAATGATCAAGGTCAGCTGTATTATGCAACGAGTACACGCACGCAGACACAACTACACACAACTAAATAAAAAATTTAATAGTGGTATTATGGACTGGCTGCGCGCACACACACACACACACACACCTTAAATAAATGGTAACTGTAAAACCACTTCGGCCAGATTTTCTTGAACCAATTCAGGTCTAACAATTATACAATAAGCTGCATTTTTACACTTAAACAAACTGCAGGAAACACAAGAGCAGCAACATCTTTCTCACGACACACACGACACAACACCACACATAAAACACACAGGCATGTAGTTTATTGCAGCCAGCACATAAAGATCACAGGGCAGGAGACCACAGAGAGAGGTTGTATTGGGTCAGCTGATCTGTACACACTGCATGTTGGTGAGGGTTTTTTTTAGAGTCTGTGTGTTGTGTGTGTGTGTGTGTGTGCGTGTGTGTGTGTCCATATCGATCATGCTGGTCTGCTGACCCTTTTCAGCGCTGACCTGTACAACTACTAGGATGGGTTGTTAAACAGAGCCGACAACAGACAGGAGGCCATGATGTGAAGACTGCAAAAATAGAGACGAGGAGTGCTGCCATCACACTGTTGCCATCTATCAATTAAATGTAAGAGAGATTTAATTTCCCCCAAATTCACAAACATCCACTACAAAGATCAAAAATCCAGTGACTTTGTGCAGTGTACAAAAACTAAGAAATACGTCTGGCACTATTGTACAAGAGACGGATGACAAACTAGACATTTCTGGAGGTCATCATGTGAATCAAACCGTCATTATTACATTCAGAACTCAGCCTCGGGTAGTGTGTGTGTGTGTGTGTCTCTGTGCTTACTAAATTTTGAGGCATTTGGTCACATGCGCTGAAGAAATACACAGACATGACAGAGAGATACATAAGAGAGAGATCCGAGATGCACGAGTACACAGCAGTAGATTCACTCACAGAAGCAGGGGTCTTGGAGGTATCCTGAAGTTTTTAATACGGCACATTTTTGGAATTTAAAATAAAGACATTTGTCCCATTGTTGGGAGATTATAGTAAAAGATCTACAACTTCATGAGGTTAGCAACTGTATCTAGAAAAGGATGAAACCAACGTGACATCACTCGTTGGTTTGTGGACCAGGAGTTTGGGATTTGAATGTCGCCATGTTGGGTGTTTGGATCCAGAATTGACCATATTTGGATATGAAGGGAGGAGTCAGGAGGACTGTAACTGTTGTCCTTAAACTACTGCATCTTTTGTTAGTGAGATTGTTTAATCAACAGAAGCATTTCCACAGCTTTTTATCACATATCTCATTCAATTAACTAAAAAATATCGTGTAAAAAAGCATTTACCTGCCACTTCAATGACTGTTATCAAAATCTTCTAATCTAATTCAGCACCTCATTAATCACATAAAGCTATTGGATTGAAACCTGTTCCATATACACCTCTAAGCTGTTGTCAATGTCTGACAGCTGTTCACTAAACAAACCAGACCTTGAACACACACTAATACACACACCCACACACATATTTACCACTGGTGTTACCTTAAACCAACCAATCTGTACAGCGATTCATTAAATCTCTCACTACAAAGACTCTGTCATATGAGCAGCGCTCTGCACGGCCCCACACACAATCCACCTCTCCCACACACTCACAAACACATCGTATTAATGTACAAACACAACACTCACACCCCGAGTCACATAACCTTCATAAAGACCTGCACAAACAAATATGTGTGGCCGCTTTGTGAAGAAACCGTGTTCAGAGTGAGGCAATGGAGGCCAAAGCTGAATAAGTGTTGTGTTTACAACACATTTTCCATGTTGTGGAGTTCACTATTGCATATGTGTTTGCAGTGGGTGTCACTAGTGGCTGCTTTAACACTTCTCAAGCACTCTGGGGTTCACTACCATAAGAATCAAACATTAACTTTAACTAACAAGCCCAACAGAACCTTTCTTTGCTCTATGTGGATTTTCAGCCTGTTTTAGCTCATTGCTTGTTGTTTACTTCTCTTATGGTTCTCATGATCTCACATTTTTCCATTAAACTTGTCTTCTGCAGCAGCAGGGGACAACGTTAGTGTCAAGTGTGGCACATTAGTCACAACTTCATAAGCTGTAAATATGACACCAGAAGCTGTCTGACAAAAACAGTACTAATATTATTTTACTCTAATATGAACCCTGAGATTAAAAAAAGAGCCCCTGATCTAATTATCTAAAGGATTCAAGGATTTCTATTGACATTCTATATCATGATACATGGTACATGACAGAACCAAAATGAGTTACTCAAGCCCCAGTTGGAGGAGACACATATAGATAATAATTATACAAAATATATATAAAAATACAATAGAGAGGTTCCCAGTACTTTATTCTAACGACGCTGTGCTCCCTTGTTCTAGGTTACGAGCTGTGCGTCATCCAAACAAAAAGGGATTTTCTCCTCTAAACCTCTCAGATGGTTTCACTGAATAACTGTTAGAGGCCTGACACAACATTTTTCTTTTGTTTCTTACTATTTATTTTGCAACCTCTCAAATTTATCTTAGAGTCCTGTGAAGGAGTCTCGCCCCCGTGATGGTGTAAGCCGACTGCTGTGCTCAATATTGTGTTTATATTCACTGCTGTTTGGTGAAACAGGCAGCGACCAGTAAATTTATTGTGTCCACACGGCTTCAATCTGCCAAAAAGCAAAGAGTCCATGCCTGTTAAGAAAAATACACCACCCACTCGGGGTAACAACTTGAATTCGGTGAATCGGTTTCCTTATCGCAGCTGTCCTCTTCTGTTCCTCCATGTTCCACCTCTACGTCCCCACACTCAGTTCGATGGCCCGTCGTTCCTCCATTGTTCTCTGTGCCTTCAGAGGAGTCATGAAGCCAGCCAGCAGAGTTTAAATAGAATTAGTAGGCAACTTGAGATTAGATAATGGAGAGGAGGTGCTGCTGCAGGAATGCAGACTCTTCACGGATTAGTCAGACGGAGTCCTACCTAATTAACCTCATCACTGTGAAGGAAAGCTCTGGTTAGAAATGCTGTCTGAGTGTGTATGTGTGTAACATTTACATTAATATTGAATGGTGTGTGTTTGGGTGTCATGCAACAGTCAAGATTTCAGACTCTATCCTTCGCAGCTCTCGTCCCGTATCTCGGATTCTCCGTCTTCTTTGGCGAGATCCAAACATTATTTCTTTTTCATGAAAGCACCGAAAGGTAAAGAGGTCAAACGTCATGAAAGGCCTCCCAGCAGGCAGAGCAATGCTGCCCTCTGTTTGAACCCTTCTTCAGTTACAGTCTGACAGTTTCTCTTTGCTTTTACAGCACTTTACTGCAGCTGAGCACACCGAGGTCCACACTGACATCATATGATATTGGAAAATCAAAAAGAGCAGCCTGTGCCAGTCGAATCGAACGGCAAAGAAAAAATGCTTCATGGTGTAAAATGAAATATCATCAGGATTGTTTGAGTGGTCAAAAAATGAAATGTTAAGCATGTTAATTGGAGGTGTGATGAGAAGCAACATTTCTCCACAGAACAGTGATCTGAGTTTTACTGTAGCTTCACAAGATGAAGCACAGATCCCTGAGTGTGGGAGTTTTACACCAAAGTTCAATACATCCCATTTGCAAAAACATTACCTTAAGCAACTTAAAAAAGTATTGTTGCTTATCAAGCAAAAGCTAATTTGACTGTAATTCTTAAGAAGTGTAATTTATTATCAGTCCTTTCAAAAGAAGACCTGTAACGTCTCTTCAAGCAGAACAAATTTTTTCCATTTGGATGCAAACTTCGCCTCATTTGGCATTTGAGAAGGCATTCCTTCATTTGCTGGTTCTCACTATGGATATTAAAGCTGGCATCACGTCGCAGCAAACACTGGGCTACATCAAAGCCGAGTATTGTCATCAAAAGGAAACGGAAAACGCAGGAACTGGAGAAAGAAAACCTTTGTAGTTCTGGATCCTTTTTAGAAGAAACTTTTTTCTGAGAGGAGGAAGGTTAAGTCAACTGAATCCAGCAGCCCCGTTGAAATTCACGCCACCTAACGAAATGAAAATCAAAGGGTTCTAGGAAGAAACAGTGGACTCGACGAGAGCAATAACTGCACGGGAAATCAAAAAGGGAACCAATATGAGGTGCGGTGTGTTTACTATCATAACAGATAAAGCCAGACAAGAAGTAGACTTGCTTCATATCCTGTTTTTAGCACGAAGCAGAAGAGATACCTTCTGATTAAGAGCTGTGTTATACAAACGCACTAACTGATATGACCTATAGGATGATGGAAACACACACACACACACTCACACACACTAACACATGTACACTTTTCTCTGGAACTGGCCTTTGATGTTTAAACCTTGACTCACACAGAGACAGTTCAACCCCCATGATGCTTTAGGGCATGAATATTCTCCTCTACACTCTGATGTCTTATGCAGGTGTGCAGGTATGGATAAGGTTTATGTAACTCTGTGTGTGTGTGTGTGTGTGTGTGTGTGTGTGGTGTCATAGGTGAGCCACAGAGAGACAATTACAGTGCAAGGTGTGTGGAAACTCTCAAAGGACCAATTATATTTCTGCAGAGAGAAGAGACAATCAATTCCTCCCTTCGTTTTTTCCCTCTTTGACTTCCCCCACATTTTCATTTCTCAACTTCTATTTTTCTTCTTTAGTTCCACAACTTAATGTGCATATAAATGTGCATATATTTGCAGACGTACAGTACACGTGAGCGTCCTGCAAATACAGGAAGAGATTGGAAACAGAGGTGCTGCTTCAAAGAAGGCGACAAAAACAACTGAGTCTGTTGTGCTCGTGCAGCCACTTCAAAGGATGCTCGTGTTTTAAATGTGCCTTAGGTGCATACACACACACACATGTACTCTTTTGTGTGGTGTATGTACACACTGGTGTGGTCTGATACTGACGAGCACACAGCACAAACATTTCTGCCAAGGATCATTTAAAAGTGAAATGCGGAGGTTTTGACCATCGTGTTCCCGAGTGTGTGTCTCGGTTTCATTCAGATGGTTTCACACTATTCCACTAATGGACAGTTGGTGCTGGTAAAAGAAACACTGTGTACAAGTAAAGGCACAGAAGAAGCGTACTAGCTAGCTACAATGTGTTCAAAATTGGCTGTGTACATTTTTAATAAGACAAACATTTAGGTATGAAACCGTGAAAATGAACAAACTAATGTTGCGTTACACAACATTACGTAAAAACTGCTAAACAGATTTCAAACAAATTACTGTATTTTCCGGACTATAAGCCGCTACTTTTTTCCGACGCTTTGAACCCTGCAGCTTAAACACCGGCGTGGTTCATGTATCGGCGGCACGAAGCTCGTTGGCTTTTTACAAGCTAGCAAGCTCTGTGCCGCCGATACATTTAGCCTCATCACATCAGACCCGGTCAGAGTGGACCACATGAAACTGTTGGAATAAATTCAATAGCAGCTTATAGACAGGTGTGCTCAATAGTCCGGAAAATACGGTATCACATTTTTGCAAGATCAGAAGAGGGGATGCTGCTCACAAGGGAAAAATCTGTGAAAAAATAGGCAAACGTTTTAATAAGACAATGGCAAAGAAGAACCAGTAGGGGGAAGTAAAACACCAAGAAGAACCAAAGAAGAAGAAAGCAGTAGGTGCAAATTGCAAACAGTGAAATATTGTGGTTCTTCATGCAACTTTGTCACATTTTAATGGATTCTGTTGAAAAACTACACACACATGCTGGATGATAATGTCTAAAATCTGAGACATTTAGGTGGAGATCAAACTTTAGACCCTGATTACTTTCTAGTTTACATTTGTTTGCAAAAACAAACTCCTGACAATTCAGAGTGAACACACAATGCATGCCATACTTCCCATAATGCAACTTCAGAGTGCGTATTTGTGCTGACTGGTGAAAGTTTTTCACAATCACAGTTTACACAGGCGAGGTAGTAATCCTTCTGACAAATACATTTAATGACATAAAATCAGTGGAGTGTCCCTTTAAATTAAAAAAATATAAATATCTTAGCATGCTAACTTGGAAAAAGCATAGAACTGCACTCTATGTTTTAAGCCAATATCGACTCTATTATGAACACAAACACAGTGTAATAACTTTATAGCACAAAGCCTTTATGCAGCTGCAGGATTTCCACAGGTTACACTTTGACAACCAACATGACAGCGATCTCAGTTTCACTTCATATTCCCCTGACATCACCAAGAAAATCCCATTCACACCTACACAGCTGTACAGGCAGATCTTCACAAGGAGAGGTGCTTCCCCCTCTAACAATCCCACTTTCCTCACAGATCTGTCACTGTCTGCTGCTCTATTTCTACACCAATTACAGTGACGAGTATATTCATAATATGGTTGACACAGGGACAAGTGATAAAAATATCAAACCCAAATGAGCCCCAACCAAAAAAAAGTCTCTTGTTAAGGTATTAAGAGGAGAGTCTTCAGACGAATACGTCAATTAAATAAAAGCAAATTTACATCAATTCAGTGTATTCTGTCTGTGATCTCCCCCCTCCCTCAACAGCCTCTGGTAAATCCATAGCTGGTTGGACTCCTTCTTATAAAACTGTCTCAGATGCTTTTACACATTTAGCAAAACAGCAACTTCCATCGACAAAACTCCTTGTTAGCAATTTGTTCAATTGGGTTAGGGGACTGCATTCAGCTTGCAAATCAGGTCGATTGCTGCTGAGAAATATAAACAAACAAAAAAAAGTAAGCTTCTGTGTTTTTGTTGTGTTTATTTCTCAGTTTTTGACCCTATTGAAAGATTTTACTGGACTTTTAAAGCGTATAATCGTAGCATGATGTGAAAGATGTGAAGGTCTCTTGTAGCTAAATGGTACTATTAAACTTAGGTTACACCCTGATAAATGCTTGGGGGGGTGGGGGTTAACCTAAAACTGGGTAAATAATGGACTAAGTGTGTAACTGTGTGCTGGGTTGTCTATGAAGATTCTCATTCATGCAGGCCAGTCCAGTTGTCTTGGCTCGAGGTTACCTGGGTACATGCTAGGTCACAAAACACAAACTGTTGAGTAAAAACTATCAAATGTTGTGGCGTTAAATTAACCCAGTATGTAGCTTGTCAAATATTTACCCAGTTCTGGATAAAAACAACCCAGCAGTTTTTGATGTGTTACATAAAAATGGGAAACAAGGGGAAAACTACCCTGCTTGGACCTAGCACAAACACCTACTAACAGCTTTATGAGAAGTTTCATTTAAAGTTCGGGAATTTCCTCGTTTGTTTCTGTGTAACTGCTCAGAGTCGAGAAATTCTCAAAAAATGTATAATTTAAAGTAGACCTTTTTTTAAATCAGTGGTAAAATACATGATTTGTACAGAAGCAGTGATACCGTTGTTTCATTTCAGCTAAAAACATTGCACAAAATCTTTTGTCATGGTTTTAAAAATGTAGGAATCGCAGAAACAAATGTGTTCAGTTGAGGAAAAATCTGAAATATGCAAAGAGGCTGTAAACTGTGTAATGCATAAAAATAATTATCCAGCATGTATATGAATATTTATGCAGCGGGTCAGTGATAAATGCCCTAAAAGGAGCAAACATCAAGTGGGACGTTCAATAGGTTGAGAGGCCACCGCTCCCATCCAGGAAGTAATTTATCTTCGGGTCAAACTGACCTTTGATGCAGAACAGAACATGGAGGGTTGTCGTTAGGGGCAGTGGGTCAAACACACACACACACACACACACACACACACACATAGACACGGCACATATCTATAGTGACTCAAAGTGTGGCTGACCCCACTCATTTCTTTGCACTCACCAATAATTAAAACAAGACACCAGCAATCAATCGCTGCATGACTTCCTGCTGGGATTTAGGGAGTTTATTGATGGAGTTTGATCCTGGATCATATGGTTGTCCTGAGGGGGAGTTACTGAGCTGGAAAGAGAAACTCTCAGGAAATACAAATAGGATCAATAGCATTACATTTTTAAACAAATCAGATAAATGTATCTTGTATAAATGAGCTGTTTTCGAGGCTTTTTGTTAAATGGCTGTTTGCTGAAATCTGCAGCAAGATGGAGATCCAGACACTAATGTTGTAACAATCATGTGGCAGTTGTTGGATCTGGTTCCAGGTCAGTGTGATCAGGCTGGAAAAGCCGGAATAATAAATGGGCTGGTTCTCCTACACACTGCTGAGGAGAGACTAATGCCTGCATTTCTCTTGGTCTCATTTATTGCTTCATGGCAACACACCACAACACACACACAAGCACACACTTTACTTTGGCATTTACTGGAAAGCACAACAGTTTTAAACGAGCGAATGAATCAATGCAGACTATTAAAAACATGCTCCAATAGGTCATATAAAGTAAATTTCCTTTTGTGGGGAAAGAAAATAATAAAAACATGTTGCAAGATATAAATGGAAAGCAATATGCATGTATATAGGTGGACCTAAATGCCTGGAGGCTTTGACCTGAGTCATGAGTGTAGACCGCATATAGAAATGGATGAAGCAACCATGTCTGTGCAAAAAAAATGCAATACTCGTCATGGCCACTAGATGCTGGCTCCAAAAATCTCTAAAACTAGTGTGATCCACAGGTCTGGTCTCCAATGAAACCAGCACTGAAGTCTCATACACCTTGGGCGGGGTACATGGGTTCAAGGGTCATACCCGCCTCCTCACGCCTCAATATGGTAACTTCTTGCTCCAAACATCCAATATGGCGACTCCTGGCTTCAAAAGGCGAGACCACAAATACAGTGTATGATCATGAGCTACTTGAAATAACAGCCACCCAGAGAAAACACTTGCATCTAATGTGATGAAATTCTTATAAAAAATACAGTAAGGGGTCAGACAGCCTGGTGGTGCCTTCATCTGTAGACAGCTGGATACACTTTCCACTTAAACACACACAGCTTCATCAGAGAGGTCCATCTACTTTCAAGTCTTAAACAATCTGGCAGTTTGTCTCTCAGTCCACCTCCTTAAATAGAGATGGAAACTCTGTCCTCAGTCGACTTCTTACACTCTTCACACGCCCGTCTGAATACAGAATCCACACTCAACTGGCAGCTTTATCTGAGCAGCAGCACCAAGGTTCACTGTGGTCACTCATGAAAAATACTCTTGTAACCTCTCCAGAACGTGCTCGGGCCCAGGAGTCCCACGGGTTTAATTTCCAACCTTTTACCAGAGCGGACTTTTGATTAAACACTGAAAAGAGGAGTCCTCATTTAAACGCTCTCTTGTGAATAACATTAAAGCTGAAATCCCTTTTGTTTCCACTTGAACAAAAACCGTCCGCTCGCGTGGAAACCATGGACTATGTTTCCAGAGTTGGTGTCTACTTTATTAATAACAATGTGATACACCTTTCACAGAAAAATAGATTCATCATCAATAAAGGAAATAACCCAAAAACTAAACCAGTAGGGATACATTAACTGAATCTGTCATTTTATTTAATCAAACATACTTTCACCAATGAATCCTGAATTTATTTTGAATCTTTTAACAAAAAATCAAGATAGAATTGTGATGATGCTTGTTACAAATGTATCTTTTTTAATACTGTGTAAATCACTCATATATGATAGGACTTTGAGATGGAGAAAATAATAACAATTGGTAGTGCTAGAAAGCACTCAGAGAGCACAAACCTCCACCAAGGCACAATCCAGCTGTGGTGAAAGCAGTGGAATAAATAAATCCTCTGATCTTGGCCAAAATGTAATAATTTGTGAATTGGGTAATACCATATCTCTCAAAAAACATCAAGATCTGTTCAGCAGTTTTTTCCATTTTGTTTCACAGATCAACAGACAGATGGTCTCAGTCATCCAAGTCATTCTTAAAACAATCTTCAACCAAGTCCAGTTGCCTTGACTTATCGTTACTCTGACACAGTCTGGGTTAAAAACAACAAAATATTGCATGAAAACCACAAAAAGGTTGAGTACAAACTACAAAATATTGTTTAAAACCAACAAAATAATCGGTAAAAACCACATAATCTTTCTAAGCTAATTTAACTCAGCCAGATTTTGTGGTTTTTACCCAATGCAGCCTAAAACATAACCTCCCTGTTGGAGCTAATAATAACAGCTCCAAATCAATGATTCTTAATAAAAGAGGCAAAACCATAAGAGGTAAAAAAAAGAGCACATCCTGTGTTTATAGGACAAAGACAGACAGAGAGACAGCGATGGAGGCTGACGACTTTCCCTCCTCTGTCTTTAATCAAACAGAGAGCAGCGGAGGTGAAGAAATGACCACAGTCTGCTTCACCGCTGCCACTATCGATTTACACTGCAGCTTTTCCAATCAGTCACTATCTGGAGAGCTACAAACAGTCTGTAGGTGCGTGTATGAACTGTATGTGTGTCTTCCTGGAGCAATTCTCCTCACAGTAAGTAAGTGACAGAAAGCCTTAGATCTCCACTTAACTGCAGCCGGCCACAAATCCATCCGGCCGATGATCAATTGAGCAGATCGGTAGCATTAGGGATGGGGAAACGTCAGCTCCGGATCTCTATCTTAATGGGAGGACTAATCTATACGGTGGACTGAGACAGTCGATGCATTTATACTGTGGATCTAATAAAAAAAAAAACTCTGCCAAAGTTTTTAAGGGACACTGTGTCAGGACATAAATCATCCTGTTGCATCCTTTGTTTACACTGAAGCTTCACTTCAAGAGCTATTGATGAAAGATACAGAGTATGGAACATGAACATGAAAAAATGTGACAGTTAAATGTTGAACTCATTGATCAGGCGACAACCATAAGAATCTACAGATATGTGAGCAGCTCTGAGAGGCCGACGTATCCAGGTTTATCTTATCTTATATCAAACTTGTAAAAAAACAATCCATCAGAATATCACATAAGACAAAAAAAAGCAGCAAATGCTAAGGTGGAAACAGTTAATGACATTTATGCTTCAAAAATGACTTAATAGTTTAATCAATCATTAAAATACTCTTCAGCTGATTGGCTAATTGCTTGCAAAGGTCAGCCGCGTCTCCTGCGATGACCGCTGTGGAAGCAACAAACACGTTTCTCAGTCTTTATTACTGCCAGATTTGCCCAGACAGCCTGAGGATTTGAACTAGCCACCTCCACCACAAAACTCCCTCTTTGTTCTCATCCCCTCTGCCAAAATCTCGCTCTGAAAGTACAAGACGCAGAAAACAATTCTGCAAAGTGTGAGCCCCGAACGCCTGCCCCCGCAAAACTGTGTTAAATGTTTGCTCTGTTCATGATAATTCAGTTCAAGTCTGAGGTCAAATCCACTTGGCAAATGCATTTTTACGCCAGTCTTACTTTCTCCGAAACACAAAACATGAAATGGAGTAATTCTGCAAGTCAATTCAGGCTAAATATCATCTGGCAACTCATCGGGTTAGTTACAGCTACGCCAAGTCCATCTTCATTATCCGCTCTGCCATGGGGAAATTAGCCATGCAGGCGCAATGGAAATCATGATAAAACGATATCAGTCAGAGAGTCATTATGATGAAAAACAGGGAAGGCGTTGAGCGTTAAGTGCAGCTCTCGGAGGTGCATTGAAGAAACAAAGAAACAGCTCTGTTTAGCTGCAAAGTAAACATTTACACTGCCGCTCAGCGCCTGTGTTAAAACTTACAAACATTTTCAAACCACGTCCGTGCTGATTAGAGCTCTGCGACGAAGCATATATCCTGTGAAAGTGGCGTGCTTGCATGTGTGAGTGTATGTGTACAGCATCAGGGCAGTAGCGGGGAGTCATGGCTATATAAGGCCTCATAAAAGGCTTTGGTTTACCCAGAGACCTCTCCATATTTCTGTCTCTCTCGCTCAGTCCTCCAAATTTCTGAACAATAGGCGAGCGGCCGCACTGAGCTCCTCCAGAACATAAAAATTAGTAACACCATTCTGAGGAAGCCTCCAGTTGAACTTACTGATAATGAGAAGTAATTATTTAGGCTTTTAGGATTCAGAAGACAAATTAGAAAAGCATGGAAAAGAGACTACATCCCAGATTTAATGAGTACAAACAGTATGAGCCAGGAAGTGAAGTTTCTCATCATAAAATATTAAAAATTGAGGGAATTTAAAAAAAAAAACTCAATTTGTATGTTTCTGTTTTTTTATTAATGGTGTTGATACATGTGTACACTTATTTAAGTATATACCATCTTTCTGTATGACTACTTAGGAAAGCAAAATTAATTCAATGAAATTATTGCAAATAATTCTTATTGGGGGACTGAAAAAAAATCATCCATATTCAGTACCAACATGTTTAAACAACGTATTTTCAGCATTTTCTTTTCAAAAATGTCTAGAAGGACACACGGGAAACAACCACATCTGCTCATCTGTCCACAGTATGTTTCACCATGGCAACCAACCCATCATACAAGCATCCTAGGATTAACAACAACAGCTACTGTGCATGCATCTTTAGGATAAACAGCTGATCTGTTTACGTTTCTAACATATTTTTTGTGCATTTTTTCCAGTGACTGATGACTGCAGCGTGCTCATGTACAGGACAGCTGTGTCTCCTCATGGCATGTGTGTCCGTCCCCCTTTTTCCCCCCTCTGAGAGTGTAATAGGCCTGTCAGCAGGACTGCCGCATCCCATTTAAAATGCTCAGACCACAGGATCACACATCTGCTGCTGCAGGACTGCGCAGGTAAACACGACTCGCACAGACACTGAAATGCATTCCAACTGTGCGGAGGTCAAAGCAGATTTGTTCTGGACGCTTGTTCTCACCAGCATGGAGCGGCAGAGTGAGGCGAAGATAACTATTTCAGGAAAGTTTTGTTGTGCTGTGAAAAGCAGACTCCAAATGTGGAATTATTCAGCTAAACTGCGGGATTAAAGAGTGATTAATGAGCTGAGGAAAAGAAATAAAAAAAAAAAATAAAAAACACATTTCTATGAGGCAGAATAGAAATGAAGAAATTAGACGTTTTGGAGAAAAATACTTGAAAGTTACACGAAAACATCTGGCGCATGTAAACATATGTAGGCAGAAGAAAACATATGGAGAGATTTGATTGGACCACTGAAACACAATCAAACACCAGCCAAAAACAAACCTGTGAAACATGATCCAGCCTCTCGAGCAGACATTGGTTTATCGTCACCTAGCAACCAAACTGAAGCCATGTTCAATGACATTCTGTAAAAACCGTAACACAGTAACACGTATGTCTAATTGAACCATTTGCAACTAACATCAGAATCAACATCAACCTTTTGCAGTTTGTTACAGACCTAAGTAACGACGCTGTTCAAACAAACTACTGATTACTACTGCAGCTGCTACTACTACTAAGAAGCAATGTAGGCTTATGTTTAATACATATACAGGAACATTTACTCATTGTCAAATTATAAGTTCTAGGTTTCTATGTGGTTTTAATAGTGTTGTGTTGAAAAAAAAATCCAAAAACTTTCTTTTTATAGTTTATTCACTGAGTCAGACTCTGTGATGGTACTATAACTGGGCAGCTGCTCAGATTACTCTGGGCATTGATCCCACTGTTGTGATGTGAGTTTGTAGAAAACTGTTTGAAGTGTTGGGCCCACTTGCCAGGATGAATATTTTTTGACTTTCTCCCAAATAACATGAAAAATAACCCTGGTCTGTTTGAGCTTTGAAGGGGCAGTAACCTAAACTGTAGCTTTTTATCAACTTCTATCAGAAAGTGTGAAACGGGGCTAAAGTGAGAAGTGTGTCCAACAGCTCACACGATCCCTTCATGGCCCAAATTATGTTTGTGTGTATTTGTACAGTGGAGAGGAGTAAGTCAGCAAACATTAGTTGACTTGGAACAGAATGTCAAACGAGAAAATTATGAAACCAACAGAGCTTTCCAGTTTGCCTTTTGGCTATCTGTATTTTTAAAGAAATAGTTTGACACCATGGGAATTATGCTCGTGTGTGTCTGGCTGAGAGTTAGACTAGAAGATCATTAACTATTCTCGTGTCTGATCAATAAACACAAAGGCCATCACACAGTTAGTGTAGCATAATAAAAAGCTTGAAAACATACAGTGAGGCTTATTTAAAGCTATGAGCACCTTTAAAGATCACAGATTGAGATGGCGCCTCCATAGACTGTATTTAGATTGGATGAAGTTGATATGATGTCACCTGTTGGTTTGTGGACTCGCATTTTGAAGCATTTGAAAATCACCTTGTTGGATATTTGGAGCCAGAAGTGACCAAATTTGGATATGGGAGGAGTAAAGAGGCGGGTCAGACATCTGAACCCGAGGACACCAACCAATGCACATGAGACTGGAGTTCAGGTCTAACCACGCCCCTAAATATTCCTCTTTTTGAATTTTCTTTCCAGATATAACCACGACATCACTAATGAGAAGAGTTGGCTTTATTATTCATTCAGGACAGGTACTCACTGTGCTCATGGTTGTGCTGGTGTTTTTCCTCATTATAAAAAGGAAAAAG
This sequence comes from Pseudochromis fuscus, assembly GCA_900323345.1. Taxonomy (NCBI): domain Eukaryota; kingdom Metazoa; phylum Chordata; class Actinopteri; family Pseudochromidae; genus Pseudochromis; species Pseudochromis fuscus. Next base: position 95,737 of record OOFC01048210.1, read on the forward strand.
AAACAGAGGATGTGATGTTACTGTTACAGATATTCTCTGTTACTGATGCCCAATAATGAGGTGAAATGAAACCTAGATGATCCCTGAGGGGAAAGCGGAGGGTCAATAGCTGATACGAGTGTCCCTGCCACGGTTACATCAATGGGTCAGGCTTTCTGTGTCGACACAGTGCAGCACCTGGAAAGCACAGGAGGGTAATCAGGACTAATTATGTGTTCGGAGGCAGCGAAGGTTGTCGAGAGAGAAACTCACTAAAATCTTGGTCAAATATTTGGATTTCTTGCCAAGAGTTAGATGAGAAGATTGATGCCACCCTCAGTAAACACAAGAAGTAAACACGGACCCTGTTTACACTGGGTTTTAAGATGGGTCTCATGTGATTGGATCAAGTGGACAACGCTAGGTGTAAACAACACTGAGATCCAATCAATCAAACCAAAGGCTAACTGTGGACAAAATCTGGCACTCTTCTGGCAAAGGCATAAAAACTGTGCCCCTCTGACATCACAGTGGCGTCCAATCATCTAATTTTTAAGAGTAAAGCCAATAAGTGTATTTCAATTTCAGTAGCCTTGGGAACTTTGCAGAGGGAGACGTGGCTAGCACTCAGTGTTTTCACAAACCACAATAATTCTCTAAACTTTGGGAACTAAACCCAGCACGGCCACATATGGACTTGGTTTTTGTCTTTAGACACAATGCAGAGATGCTCGGTCCCTGTCTGCAAATATGATGAGTCACTTATTGTTTTAAGAAGTGAAATCCCACGCAGGAGTAACGTGTTCAGCAAAGTCTCCCACGAGGCGCAAGCCGACACATTTTCTGTCCATCCATCACTCTGGCGACTTCACTGATTGCGACAGCTCATTACTTGAACCTTATTTCCATGTAAATACCTTTGTGCCCTGCAGACACCGACTGCTAATGTGACGCTCACTATCTGTCTGCTCCCATCTCAGTCACTTTCTCCCTCTTCCATCTGTTGCTCTCTTAACTTTTAAACCAAATTATACATTCACTTTCACAAGTTTTTCCCATCTCGGTCGCTATTCTTCCCTCGCTTGCCAATCACACATAGACAGCCGAGAAGAGCTCTCACACACACGCGCACACACACACACACACACACACGCACACACACACACATACAGATGAGCGCTGCCAAGTTGTGTTCACACACAGCTGCATGCAATTACCCACCACAAGAAGGTATTTAAAACATGAGACTCTCTGGTCCATGTTATTTATCAGATCTATCAAAATAGCTCTTCCATGAATGTCTATAAACCTGCCAAGTGTGTGTGTGTGTGTGTGTGTGTGTGTGTGTGTACAAGTGTGTGTACATACATACAGCAAGTGGCATCCTGCTTACGATGCACCAGAGGGTTGAAAAGCTGTCTCAGTGCAGCAGCAACAACAAAAAAAAGAAGAAAATACTGGTTTCCTCTCTCGTCTACATCGATCTCCCTCTTGTATCTCTCTGGGGGTTTCCAGGAATTTGGCATCCCCGTCACATTTACAGTGTGAACGTGTAGCCTGCACTTATTTTTTATTGTTTAGGACAATAAACAACAGCTGATGCACAGGAACGGCCATACACTGTGTGGTACAAGTGGACAAAGCAACCAGGGGATTAAAAATGAGGCCAGTGCAGAACTGCAAAAAAGTGCAATACTCCCGATGGCCACTAGTGGCTGGCTCCAAAAAACTTGTTAATTCTTCTCATTAGTGATGTGATGGTCCATCTGAAAAAAAATCTGCATTAAGTAGAAATTAGGGTTCGAATAGAGGAAGATTTAGGGGCGTGGTTAGTGTGATCTGGTCTCCAATGAGACAGAGCTGAAGTCTCATAAACACTGGACAGTGTCCTTAGGTTCAAGGGTCAGACCCGCCTCCTCACTCCTCCCTACATATCCAAATATGGGCACTTCTGGCTCCAAACGATCAACATGGTGACATTCAAACACCAAACTCCTGGCTTCATTACAAGTCCACAAACCAACAGGTGACATCATATTAGCTTCGTCCATGCTATATACCAGGGGTCCCTAATCCTGGTCCTCGAGGGACGCTATCCTGCAGGCTTTAGATGTGTCCCTCTTCCAACACCTGATTCAAATGACCAGGATTGTTATCAGGCTTCTGTAGAGCTGGATGATGAGCTGACCGTTTGAATCAGGCCTGTTGAAAGAGGGAAACATCTAAAACATGCAGGATGGCGGCCCTCGAGGACCAGGACCGGGGACCTCTGCTAAATACAGTCTATGGGAACAAGCCTCTACATTTTTCACTATATTTGCCTCTAATTTTACAACTAATGCCCACTGTGGATAAAACAGTCCTCCACTGAACTATTGTTTAAAGGAAGTTTGTGCATTCTTTAAAAATATGATTTAAAAAAGCTTCAAATCCCCATCAGACGGACCATCTACACAGGTGTCAATACTCCCAAAACAGAATTGGAAAGGGAGAAACTCTTTCAATCTAGAAGGTTATTGCATGAGAGGCAATTAATTTACCCCCAATTACGCCCGCAGTGAATAAACATCCAGTGCTTTCATCCTCCGCAGCTCTGAGGCTGTTTGTATTGCTCTTTCCAAATAAATCACCCAAAAGTCGAGTCTTCACCGCTGCGCGATACAGAAATGTGTTGGTCTATATGATTTCCCTGCACCTATCTGATCAAAAGTTCTGCTTCCTCCACGTTGTCCTTGAAAACACACAAAGACAAACCTCAGGCGCCTCAGGTAACAAACACAGCCCAACACAAAAAGCTGACTCTATCACACTGCTTCTTTAAGGTACATGTACTGTGTCCTCAATGCATTCATCACATCCTGCGCAGGTATTGTAATCCTCTGTGTTCTTGAATTGGTAAAAAGCCTCCAGCTTGGTTAGAATGAAACAGCAAGGATAGCAAAAAGAAACCACAGACCCACGCTCGCATCAATTCACTGGCTACATTTTATTTGTTAGTTTCGAGGCAGGTACGTCTGTCTCATACACCCACCGCTGAATTAGTTAATGTTATGAGTCAGCAATCCACCTGAAATCCTTAAGTATGTCCAATTGTTCATAAATACAAGAAGATCTTTGAAAAACGTACCTGCAGAGATCTAATGGGCAAACACTGGTTTGACACCTGTAGTTCAACTCAGTTACATTTAGTTTAATTTAGTGTTAATATTTTGGTATTAAATGTGAGTTATTACAAGCTTGTCCTGCATCATGTTTCATTGTATCTGTGAAACTCACTCTTTAAAGGACAAAGGTTGCAGGATCTTCATTTTACTTTGACATTAAATCATTTTATGTCACCATTAATAGTACAGAGTGAAGACACAGAGACGAGACCAGTAACACTGGGTCACAGT
>OOFC01048210.1:106218-117336 GCA_900323345.1 Pseudochromis fuscus
CGAGAGGAGACGAGCGGGCACAGAGATGTCTGAGGAAATGTCTGTGTGTGTTAGAGAAAGAGACAAGGGTTTGCAAGGCTCAGCTTTTTTGGCTTCAGGCTACATAATGTGACCAGTTGGCTCACACACACACACACACACACACACACACACACACACAGAAGCACTCATCAGAATTCCTGGTTGTCTCAGTTTATGTAATTGTATTTCATTTCCTCTCCTTTTTTCCGTAACAAAGTTCATGTGGTTTATCATTTTCAACTAAAACTCACTCAATCCCTTTCAACACCTTCAGCTTGTTTATTTTACAGACATTTTTCAACTTTATCTCACTGTCTTGTCTGAGGAGAAAAATAATACAAGTCTTAAGTTCATTACACAGCACAAACAACATTTTGGGATGGGTGAAAAATGGGATGGGACACACATATTGGACATATGCCACATATTTGAGGTGAAAATGTCGCATGAAAGCTTGTGTGTAGAGACAAATCAAAGACCATGTTATACAAGCTAATTGTCCTTATTGTGTCCTGCTCTGGACATCTCATACTCAGCTCATCAGGCTCAGCTGTCAGTGTCAGACACTGCTTTATGAGACTCAGCTGTTCTTATTCACAGCTGGGCTTACCACTGAATGCTAACATTAGCATAAGAACATGTATAAAGTCCTAACATTTTTATTATGTTACAGCCCATCAGTCTGCTATTAAGCTAATGTTAGTAGGATAATGTGGTGTTAGCGTGTCAGGCTGCAATATTAAAGAATAAAAGGCAATAAATGCATCAATTCTTCTGCACTGGATGACTGAGCTGAAAAGTTAAGTGATGCACAAGCTCTCACATACACTACTTGTTTATTTCTTGCAGTTGTGGCTGCTGTGTCAGAGGGACAGCAACGTAAAGGGCCAGGCTATAGTCAATGTGACTGGCCCATTAACAGCAAATTAATTACATTGTTGATTTTACAAATGATTTTAACTGTATGACACGAGCACAAAAGTGCAGATTTGTCAAACTTGAGGAGTGAAATGTGTGTGTGACAGGTCTTTAAGCTAAAACCTAGAATGGATTGAAAAAATGGATGCGGCGACATGGTTTTACACAGAAGTGCAAAACTGTGCAATATCACCAATGGCCACTAGATGCTGGCTCCAAAACAGTCCAGCTGACTTCAATACAATCAGTCAATAAAGTTTTATTCACAAGTTATTCTGATCAAGTCTTCTCAGTCGTCTGGTGGTCCACCTGAAAAAAACAATTCAAATCAAGCACATTAACATTTAGGGGCGTGGTTAGCTTGATTGACAGGTGGTTTGGAGGCTCATTGCCAGTGAACCTGAGTCTCATACACATTGTGCAGTATCCTCAGGTTCAAGAGTCATACCCAACTCCTCATTACTCCCTTCATATCCAAATATGGTCACTTCTGGCTTCTAAAAACCAACAAGGCGACGTTAAAATGCCAAATTCCTGGCTTCAAAATGCAAATATACAAACCAACGGCTTACATGATGTTAGCTCTGCCCATTTTCTATACACAGTTTATGGCTAAAACAGGTCTGATTAACTCTGAAATTTCTGCTGTGTCATCAAATCCATTAAGATTCATCCCTGTGAAGACAGTGAACATCTTCACCAAATTTCCTACAAATCCATTAAATAGCAAAATATTAAGTCTGTATTCAATGTGCCCGACCAACAGACCAACACATAAAATCTGAGCACAAATACGCCACACAAAAAGCATGGGTGTACTGTTCTATATTGGGCCTCTGAATCAGCAGCAAAACATCCTTGGGACAGCAACACACACACACACACACACACACACACACACACTCCTCTCCTTCTCTTTCGCCCTGTCCCTCTGACCCCTCAGTTTCACCCCCAGCTGGTTGTCTGGGAGACAGATCAGACAGTACGGCCTGTCTACTTTGCCTGGCTTACAGCGGGCCAGGAAGTTGCAGCTGACGCCAAAGACCTTTCCACCAAAAAGAATGAGATACACACAAACAGCACACACACACACACACACACACACACACCAAATCACAAAGGTACAAATACACACTCATCCTCCATGCACTTTCTCTCTCACACACACATACACACACACACACACACACACTCAGACGTCCTGGAATATGTGACTCAGCAAGACCCACAGGGACGCTAAATAGTGAAGATGGATGGTATCACTTAACAATTTTACACACTGCAAAAAATGACTGTCCTGAGAGGTTGAGTGTACTAATATGGAGTTTTACAATTTCATCTCAGGGGTGTCTTTATTCAGCACTCGTATGCCATTTGTACATTAAAGGAGTTATTTGTCACAATGATCATTCCTCAGCTCCATGCTGGCTGTGGACCAACCCTTTCATGGAGTGACTCAGAAATGAGGGGATGAAATCTAAAATCCTTATTCTGCGCAGTAATGCTGACGTTAAGCTGTGGCTAATAGGAGGCATCAGCAGTCAGTTAGTCGGATCAAATGGATATCCTCCAAAGTTACTGTTTTTTGGGGGGTTTTGTGAAAGAAATTTCTGAGAACTGAACAACTGTTGGTTTGTGGAAGCCAGGAGATCACCATTTGAACGTCGCCATGTTGGATTTTTGAAGCTAGAAGTGGCCATATTTGGACGTGGAGGGAGGAGTTAGGAAGTGGGTCTGACCCTTGAACCTGAAGACAAGTAATATCACAGGGACACTAGAAGAAAAGTCAGTAGGTTTCATCGTCTGGGGAAAATAAAATGGCGTTTGCACCTAAAGGAGAAACACCACTACTTTGGGTAAAAAAAAAAGCAAAAAATCTGATGAATAATATGTGAAGAAATAACAGATTTCCAGCTCTAGCAGCTCTGATTCACTGGTTGTATTGAGAAAATCCCTCAAACCGTGTGGGCTGAAAAATAAGGAGAAAAACACCAAAGGCAGTGTTTGGCTGTGATGCTACAAAATTCAAATTGGTAGCTCTTGTTGCATTTTCTCTTTCTTTTCTCCTCTCATCCTCCTCTTCCTTTTCTTTCTCCCACTCCACTGTTCAGCCTTGCGTGGACATCCTGCATGCTAACTAAGTCGCCGGCTCCGGGCAGCAACCAAGCGTTCATCGAGCAGCCAAACATTTACCGATCCCGCAATCATCAGGCGGGGGGGGGGACACGTTTTGTAATTTAATTGAGGTTGTGTAGCTGGTGCACTGCATGTGTGTGTGTGTGTGTGTGTGTGTGAGAGAGCTGTGGAGGCCCGTTGGCGTTCGGCTGCCCTCCCTGCTTCTTGTTGACAGGGGTAGCTATTATCACAACCAGGCAGATGTGTGAGGGCCACCGATGACAAAGTGACAGGGGCTGAAAAGGCAGGAGAGACGGAGCGTAATGTAGCGTAGAGCCGAAAGAGAGAGAAACACATTTAAATTTCTTCAACCTGGACTGATAACGGGGGTTCCTGAGGAGCCAGGCTGAGGGATATAAAATCTAATATTTATTTATTAACCCAGAATTGCACAAGGGAAGGGTCATTATTACAAAAGCATGTTTAGCAGCAAAGCAAATTTCACAATTTTGTTAAATAAATAAATAGCCAAATTAGCAATTTTTCAAAAAAGATGAATCATTTGAGGAAGTCATGGAGTTAAAATATTCACTGGTTGCAGGTTTTCAGTTGAAGGGTTTTTCTGCTTTCCATATGATGTTAAATAACCTGAGTGTCCTTGTGTTTTTCAGCCAAATGAAGGCACTTGAAGACATTTTTTGGTCTTTTGAAAAGCTGTAAAGGCCATATTCAGAGATTTAAGTGACAATCAATGAAAATGGATGCACTTGAAGATTTGAAGTTTTCTACACATTTTCTTTAAAATTTGTCATTTAAAAAAAAAAAAAAAAACTCCTACATTTGGTCCAGCTTTGACTGTTCTGCAAATGCTGCATCACAACTGTATCGTACATTTGTTGGTCCGTTTTTATTTTTGAATCTTACTGATTGTGCCTTATTGCCTTTGTTGCTTTATGTAAAATACTTTGAATTTCCTCTGGATGTGAAAGATGTCTCTAAATAAACTCAGATTGACAGGTCTGGTCTGGTGACCCCGGGTTCATGGGTCCCACCTCTTCACTCCTCCCTTCATATCCAAATATGGTCACTTCTGGCTCCAAACAATCAACATGGCCACATTCAAATACCTGACTTCAAAACTCCATAACATCATACTTGCTTCATCCATTTCTATACATTTCTATAGCATAAATAGAAAATCAAACATATTTTTCTACTCCTCAAAATTGCTTAAATTACAGTTTTCATGCTGGCAAGCTGCACGCTGGCTTCCAGATGACACCAGCAGTTCACATTTTCTGCTTCACAGCATAAAATTGGAGTTTGATGAGCACGTCTGCACACGATCTCATGTTAGAAATGAATATCAGCTCACAACAACCACTGACAGAGAGGAGGAGAAGGACAAGCTAAAGAACAAAGCAAGAGTTTAGGGCTCTCTTTCTACCATTATCACCAATGTACAAACCATCCATCACAACACTGCCTTTCTATCTGACTCTTGTATCTTTACACAGAAAAACATCTCTCTCATCGCTCTTCCATGCAGTCGCCTCTTTTGTGCAATTAGTCAAATACTAATTCAGTCAAGGCCCGATTCGTTTTATCTCCACCGCCTGAAGTGCCCGCTCAAGTCTCCCTCAAAGTAAAATATTGCTGAAGTGAACAGGGAAATTACACTCATAATCAATTCTTTTGTCACTCAAACTAATAAGGGAGTAAAGAAGTTGCTATTGCGCCAGTGAGGAGAGCGATTATTCATGTTCAGCATTACAGTGGCGAGGGTGGGAGGATATGTGGAGGAAAACTCCGTGTACCATCAACACACCTTCATGTCCTTCCATTTTTTATTATTTTTTTATGTATTCCAGGGCCTGGCAGGCCGATGCACCACACAGTTACCCAGATGATTCATAGGCAACAAGGAAAGCTGCCAGAGAGAAGTCCTTCATAACAGATCAATACAACCCTGAGCTGAGAAGTGACTTAACTCCCACATGGCCATCGCCACAGTGGGAGGAGGAGGAGAAGAAGGAGCGCCCTTTGGTTTGTGGGAGAACTCTGTGTAACAGTAGGTTCTTACATCGATAGCCGTCGCTCTACACCTCAATCTTGGCTTCAGGGAGCAAATCAAGGTTGGATAAAAACAGCATTTTCCTAATTTAGTCGATGTGAAATTTTAACTTCAACCTGAAATTATGACTCAAGAAGTCAGTCTCTGTGTTTCATCTCAATTACTGCAGATTTGTTTTGAATGCCAACCTGAAATATGACTGGCTGGTACAAACCGACTCTCTGTTAAAATTTACAAAAGCCTCAGCCAGATTTTTCTCCTCCGCTGCCAGAGTGCTAAAGCAAACACACCAGAAAGGTCTGACTAATGTAAAACCTCCGTCTGGTTAAAGCCTTTAGACATAAAGGGCAAACTGAACTGAGGCTTAAAACGCTAAAAGTCAGGACAATTATCTGTTGTTTTTATCTATTTCATAAACGATACAATCACAACAAAGAAAGAATATCTCATTTTCAGCAGTTAGGAGAATACTGTGACCTTCAAATGAGACTCTACCTGACATCTTTATTAAAATCCAAGTTGATCTTATGCACTAAAGCTCTACAAACACCAGTTTAAATATGAGTAAGGGGGTATGGCATATGAGGATTTTGCATTAGCTGCTCACAGCCTTACATTTACGACATATTTATTCATCCTTGCCGAAGCCAGAATGATAGGTTGGTTAGTGCTTCCTAAGCTTTTTGTAGTGAGACAATTAAATTAAGCAGTAGTTATGTCTAATCATAAAGAAAAGGTGGGCAGTTTAGTTTCTGTGTAGGGACTCCAATAACATGACTGTATCCAGTGTTTTTAATAAGAAAGATGCAAACACTACACAAAAAAGTCTCGTGTTGGAGAAGTTTGTTTCTCAGAACTAAAGTCTATTTTCAGTCCTACTCTCAATCTAAATATTAGTCCATAAGTAATCATGATTGGCATTTTATTAACCGCTATAGACAAAGCAGTTAATCAACTCATCAGGAAGATAATTAGCAAACCAGATGATAATTGGCAGGTGTAATCTATGCATGGCATCACGTTTAATGTGTCTGTTAATTATACATACACTCTGTGCTGAGACTGCCAACTTCTCTGTCCGTGAAGACCAAAAGGCTACAGGGTTGTATAGGTAAGTACAGATATCTGCAACCTTGAGGCGACCACACAGGCCAACAAATCACAACGCATGGTCAATAATATACTTTCTATACGGGGATTGGAGCTGACTAACGCAGTTCATGTTTTAAGCTCCAGTACTAACACAAAACTGCTGACAAAAACAGCTTCTGGGCATACACACACACACACACACACACAATAAAATATGCTAACTCACTGCCTCGGGGTAAGAGAGCAGAACCAAACAACAGGCTATCTGCTGTCGTGACATCACAGTCTGAAGAACTGCATCAACAAATTAGCTGCTCATTAGAGAGGTCATGACCTCTGAGCAGCTATTATACGCCACTAAGCAAGAAAGGCATTGAAGGAGAAGTGCATCGATCAGGGCAGCCGGCATACACACAGACTACAGTATGTAAGACAGCACAGTCAGTATACATTCACTTATAGAAGTTCAGAGATTTACATACATAATGCATTTACAAAATTTAAGAACCATACTTCAATAAAGCCTATGTGAAGCATGACTTTTAAAAGAGGCAGGTCAAAGCCAGTTCATGGAGACTGTTACGCAAGAGTCAATAAAAGTGAAGACATTTAAAACCTGACATGACATTAGTGAGTCAGTCTGCCTCAGGTGAGTCTATAAATGTAACTAATGACGCAAGAATTAGTTATAAAATATCCTCTGAAAATATTTAGAAGACATTGTTTTTATTTTTCTACAACTGCACGCTACATGTCATCTACTGTTAGCTAATAAGTGATATGATATATATGTATACTGTAGTATTTATATAGGATGTGACATTTTGAATTTTCTGGAAAATCACCTGAAGAAAAATACCTGATGAATCACACACACACACACACACAAAAAGAATCCTAAGTCATACAAACACCTGCTTTACCTGAGAGCAAATAGTTACGCACTGTAGTTAAGGTTTGGTCTGATTTAGACACACAAATGACTTGATCAGGTAAATTCATCACGTTGACAATACCAAACACACGGTCCAGGTCTGTGGATGACTATGATCATGTTTAAATAAATATACAATGTAGATTGTTGCAAAGAAAAACAATCTTGTGGTCAGGTTTGTTCATTCATTCTCCTCATAGTGATGTCACCTGGTATAATATAGCACTTGATAGTAAACACAGGTCATTTCAGGACCCTAGCTTAAATACCTGACCCTGTTGATTCCTCATAGGAGACTGTCTAACAGAGACATACAGCACTGGCCTGTATGTGGCTCCTCTCTGACACGTGAGCAGCCCTGCAGTGTGGTCAGCAGCAGGCAGGGTGACGCCTGCAGGCACCTGCTGGGATCTGGTGGGACCTGCTGGCACCTGGTGCCCAGCTCTGCCCCTGCCAGTGCCATCCATGACAGTAACAGACGGTCAGATACACCCCCCCCATCCAGGCTGACACACCTCAGGAAGCAGAGCACAGAGATCTAGGCTGACTGCTCCTGCTGAGAGGAGGTGGCACATGACAGTTGGGACATGACTCGTTGTGGGTGTGGGTTTCTAAATGTGTGTCCGAGCCTGCTGCTTGAGACATGCCATCATACCGAGAAGAGAGAGGAGAGAAGGAGTGACAGATCATTTGTGAAAGCTCCATTCATTTGTGAAAATGGCTGGGATGCCAGTCACTATCAGCTTGTCTGAGCAGCCTGGGAAGCTGCAATCTGCAGTTCACATTTTAGTTTAGGAATGAGAGAAAGAAAGAGAGACACTGAGAGAGAGCATTACCATAATGATTATCTCCATCTCCCTATCAGCTGCACCACATCTCTCTCTACACTCTCTCCCTCTCTGTTGATATGAATGTCAGCTGTGGAACAAAATACATCCACCCTAACAAGCCATTTCATCTCATGTTGAGTCTTGAACTCCCAATGGAGCCGAGATAAGTTCAACCGGTTTTATTTCACATCAACGTATTTGAAGAAGTCGCCTTTGAGAAGTGTTATGTTGTGATAGTCAGGGAGCTGATTCAGTGCATTTCAAGAAGAGGACTGTGTTTCTAAAAATGTTTGGAAAAAGCAAAGTTAAATCTGAAACAAGTGGGTCAGGCTCCCCGTGTTATTTCAGTACTTTAATGACTCGCACACTGAGTATGATATATATTCAAACTACTACTTTGACATTGCTGATCTTCTTAAACAAACAACAACATTTGATGTTTTGAATCAAGTTGTTTCTGTCAGTTTCCAGTCTTTATTCTAACTGTCTCCAGACCCCAGCGTCATATAGTATGGACACTTGTCTCCTTGCAATGCACTCTCACTACCTCCCACTTCATTTCCATATTTCTTATCTAATCCTTACAGTAAGTATATGAAGGAGAAGCCTTGGAGATAAAGCAGACAAGCTGTTCAACTTTTCAAAGAGTCAAACAATGCTGTAATGGACAGATGGGAACATGAAGAACAAACTGAGACTGATCGTATTAGAGAGCTGTTAATCCTCCTCCTTCCCACTCTAAACAGTATCATTAGATGTAGCTGACACAACCACTTTGTGTGATGGGTTTTTTTTTTATAATACAGGTTTTTAAGCTGATGATTTGACCAGCTTCAATTAGCTTTGTCCGTACAGTCTGTGGGAAGAAGTGCACACGCCAATACGTACAATCAATGAAGAGTCAAACACCAGCCAGCACACAAATACATGAAGAAGAGCATTTCAGGAAAACACACAACACAGCTCGATCCATAGCACAAACACACTCAAGAGAAAATCATGAAACTATTAGAAACTAAACCATTGTGTGATATTTGGATTTGCATCAAAACCTCATCAGACACAGAGAAAGTGGAGCCACTTAATTACCAGGAAGACAGAGGGGGAGGAGAGGGGAGGAGAGGGGAGGAGAGGCCTGCTATGTGAGAGGATAAAGGGATGAGGAGAAAGAGAGCTTTACTCCGAAGCCAAATCTCTGGATGCTGAAAAGAAAACATCCAAAAAGCATGTATGTGTGTGTGTGTGTGTGTGTGTGTGCTCCTCTCTGGCTTTCCCATGGCTATTTACAGCCTAGTCAGACACTGGGGACCGTCTGGAGTTCACACAGAGCACACTGGATTTAAGAAAAAAATAATAATACAAATGTGTCTACAAGAAATACACACTCTCAGAAACATTTCCTCCTCAGGCTTTCAAACAAAGATACAAACACACACACAGTCTCATTCATATAAAATTTCATTGCCCTGTCTGCCTTAAAAAAAAACAAAACTACTGTTGTATCAGCAGGGGTGAAGCATCTTGTCTCGGAAATGAGATCGAACCAATCTGCATATTTGAAAATAACTTTTCTTTAAAGCATCATTGTGATTCAAATGAAGCTTTTTCATTGGCAGAGGAGTTACTCAGGTTTCAGGTGCTGCTGACATTTTACTCACCAGCCGAAAAAAAAAACTCTGTCCCAATTGCATAGTATTATCCAGTTGTAATGGTGGGCGAGAAAAAAGTGACAAAATGAAGCAGCAAAATGTATGTAAATGAAAAAAAAATGTAAATGAGAAGATAAAAATAACTGTGGATACTCTGAAAGTTAAATATAAAATCGTATATTCCTCTCACTGTTTGTGATGATTTCAAAACTGACAATCACACTTCTAAGACGCAGTTTGATTGGCATCTGTCAACAGCTTCTGTCATTTCTCATTAGCACACAACTGCCAACAGCAGCACCACACCGCACATTTCCACAGTAAATACAAACTGGTAAGTACACAAAGGATTAAAGACAATGACTAGAAAAAAAAAGAGAGAGAGAGAGCAAGAGCAAATCTCTGGGATAAGTCTGAAATTTATCACATTAAATGTTCCAATGTCATGAATTACTTGACAAATAGTTTTTAATCCAATCAAAGAATATGCAAACTGCGAGGATTACTTTAATCTTCAACTGTGAGATTTGGGATACATCTGTCAAAGGAGGAAAAAGAAATGGAAAATTGAGGAAATGCACAACAAGCACAGGACACAGGACAGCAGAGGACACTCTATCATTTGATGTAATATGTAAATCATTTAAATTTTATAGACTAACACAACATCTGATTTACCGTATTTTCCAGACTATTGAGCGCACCTGTCTATAAGCCGCTATTGAATTTATTCGAACAGTTTCATGTGGTCCGCTCTGACCGGGTCTGATGTGACGACGCTAAATGTATCAGGGGCATGGAGCTTGCTAGCTTGTAAAAAGCCAACGAGCTTCGTGCTGCTGATACATGAGCCACACCGGTGTAAAGTGTCAGAAAAAAGTAGCGGCTTATAGTCCGGAAAATACAGTATGTCTTTAACAACACCATCACTCTACCAATACTCTGGAAAAACTGAGGACATTTACAATAATATTAAAAAATAAAGATGTTTGGGGTGTTTACACTCATCTCCTCTGACAGGTTAAACTGACTGATGTACATGTGAAAGGTATTCAGTCTTGAGGAGGCAACTTACTGTAACAACTTGCTGAAATATGCTTATTCTCTTTCTTGGGGAATTAGATGTGAATATTAATAAAAACATTTATCTCTGTGAGGTAATCATGAAGCTACAACCAGCAACCAGTTTGATTAGCTTAGTCAGCAAAAGGGATTGAAGCATGTCTTCATTTCTTATTACAGATTAAAATTATTAATTGTACTGTCAATATCCCACTATTATCAAAATAATGGAAAAAATGTCCTGGGTAAAATATCAGATGTTCCTCTTTTTGTCTGATCTAGTTCGAGTAGCGGTGTCCGGTCTGTGTGTGCAGCTGAAAACTCAAAATAAAGTAACATCTAAATGTCATGTTGCAGACACTGAGTTGTTAGTGGTACTGAAGAGTAAAGCCCACCAGCATCCATCAGAACAAACTGACATTT
>OOFC01048211.1:17487-27628 GCA_900323345.1 Pseudochromis fuscus
CACACACACACACACACACACACACACACACACCCCACATCCAATTTGTTCCCTTCCTTGCCTCCCCTTTCATTCTCCCACTTCTGCTCACCCTCCTACTCCTCTCCTACACTTCTTTCTTGTCCTCCCGACCCATCCATTCTTCCCTATCGTTCCTTTTTAGAGCATCTCAGCTGAACGCAGTGTGTGTGCGAGCGTGCGCGTGTATTGATCAGAGAAAAGATGAATAATGAAGACATTTCCTAACAAATAATTAGATATGCAAGTTGGCACACACAGCCATAATTAAATATGTGCATCCACATAAGGTGCGCCTACGCATACCCGCATGCCTTCTCTCACTGTCTCACACCACACGCACACACACACTTAGCAAAGTCATAAAGTATGCAGAGAAGTGGACTGGCGCCAAAACAAGCCGTTGGGCTTTGAGGCCTCATTTCCATGTTGGAGCCCATTTTAACTAGCAGACTGACTCATCGTTAATAATTAACACTCTCAGTGATGCTCAGAAACAAAGCTCTGATATAAACAAGGGAAAAGCTCTACTGCACAATGTACAGATGCACACACACACCCACAAATGAGGAAAAGCCAAGCAGTGGAATTAAATGCACCACGAGAGGCTGTTTTCTCAACACATTGCACCTCACCTTTTCAAGGTCTTTGTGCATCTACCTTTCACATTATTCTGAGCCTGTTGCTTCACTCACTCAACAAAGAAACTGCTTTGCTGTTTACTTGTCACGCTTTGACGCCTCACCCAATTCTTCTACCAGTCTTTCACCTTTTTATTCCTTTGCAGTCTTCCTCTGCATGCAAAAAAATGGCAAACTACTTAATTCATCTATTTTCTCAATTCCATTTTTTCCCCCATTGTTTTTTTTTTTTGTTTTGTTATTAACTCTCACCACGACGCTAGGAGCTCAAATCTATATGCGCACAGTTCCCTTATTTTCCTTTCCGCAGTTGCTTCCATTCTTCCTCTTGGCAGCTCGGCGCTCACCTCGCTCCTGCCTGAGTCGTGGACATCCCCAGTGGACGCTGGATAGACAGGCTTGTCACTACACTGCTGGCCAGAGAGACAGACATCAATATATTGCCACTAAGCTGCCCCTACTCATCTCCTGAAGAACACGACGGGGTGGGAGAGGAGGAGGGAGGGTGTGTGGTGGGGTGGGGAGGTGAAAAGGAGAGGAAAGTAAAGAGAAGGAAAAAAATAAAAAATCAGAGGTGGGGCCTGCCATCCTTCAGTCTGTGTTGTCTGATTTACAAGCCTATTGGATTTTAGACTAACATGAATCACTGCTCCATAGAGGCATTGCTCCCTGACAGAATGACAGAATGAATGAGACACATCACTCCGAGTGTGCACGGATGTGGGAGGGGGAATGGGAAAGAGAGCGAGGCTCCGTTTAAACATCTTTGAGATTATACAAAGACATTTCTATGGCAACAATGAAGCTTAGTTAGGATCCCATCATATAAAAGACTCACCTGTCCTTACAGTGGACTGGATGTAACAATGTGTGCCCACAGTTGCTGTGTAAGAATTAGTCAGAAGCTTTTAAGTTAAGTAAAAGTATCAAATATAAAAAATATTTTGTTACATAAAAAAAGTCATGTATTCAATGTAAAAGTAAGAATAAGTGAGTATTATTATGAGAATACTCATAATCGTATGGCTTATACATAAATATATAGGAAGAACTGCATTTTAAATAGTCCTGCAATTAAGGATATTTCCATTATGGATTAATTGATTTATTGTTATCTTGATCAATCCATTTATAATGTTGCTTCCATAAATTAAGCCAATAGTAAAAGTAAATCACAATTACCCAGAGGAGGAGCTTCAAACGTCTGATTTCTCCTAACTGACAGTCCAAACCTCAAAATGTCTCCGTTCACTATATAAATTAAAACAAACCAACACATTTGAGAAAACCAACCAGAAAGGTTGAAACTCACAAGGAACTATGGAATAACCATGAGCCGTGGCACTAAATACAATATTTTCCTCTGAAATGTAGAAGTACAAATAGTCCTGAGATGGAAATGCTTCAGTACAAGCACATACATTAAATCTGTACAGTACTTGAATCAATGCAGTACTTCCATCAATAGTGGTGCACTGCTGAGAACTGATTCAATAACCAAATTATACATGAACAACAGTTTTACTGTATCTGCATCATCAAGAAATAGAAGTGCTGTGCTATATTTATTTTCATCATGAATTTTCATATTAGATTTATTTCTTGTACCTTATTTCATTTTGAAACTTTTTTATTTTCATTTGTATTATTTCATATTCCTACTTAGTACTTCTTGATTTTCTGCAATATGAGAAGCTGTGACCGACACAATTTCCCCTTGGGGATCAATAAAGTATTCTGACTCTGATTCAGAGTCATTTTGACCCAAATTACCTTCTTAGCCTTAGTTAGGTACGATCTGGCCGCGTCCATCAATGCCTTCCACTCCTCCGTCTCCTCCTCTGTTGCTTCTCTTCCCTCTCTTTCTTGCTGCTCCTTTGCTTTTTGCCACTGGAGGTAGCACACCCAGCCGGAGAGATACCACACCTGGGAGGCACAGAGAAAGAGAGGCGGTTAGGGGCGGCATGAGGTGCACAGATCCAGACAGAGAGGAAGCAAGTGTGCTATGACAGGGCAAAGAGATTTGTGACCCTCACAGAGCATGTCTGCACGAAATCCCACATTCTTCTTTGACAAACACATTTCACACATACAACATGGAATCGCACACACACACACACACACACACACACACACACACACACACACACACACACACACACACACACACACACACACACAATCCATCAGTCACATCATAACTCAAGCTGATTCAGTCCTGACACACACTGTGCTCATTTACCATGTTGCATTCAAAGTGGCCATGTGAACACAGTGAAGAAACAAAATGAATCCAACCTGATGATTTGTGTCTTGACCATTCTGTTTTGCTATAAGCATTCTGTTTTTGTTTCTCTATTTAATCTTTCTGTACCAAAGGATGCACTGACTATATTGAAAAATAAAGTACAAGACAATTTCATAAAATGAAAAATAAATTCCCTGAGGCAAATATCTTCTGTGCATTTCAAATCATATCATCCTCACAGTGGGCGCTGTGGACCATATTATAGCCTTGCCGTTAAATCCGAGGTGTTTTTTTTTAATATATATACACATATATTCTGCTCAACTGTTAATTGTTTCAATTTACACTTATTTACAGTTTGTCACCTTAAATTACTTTTCTGTGCAGTAGAAATTGTGAAGAGGAAAAAGTACAACACTGAATACTGAGCAAACACAACTATCTTCAGTGACACGAACAACAAGGAGTCCTGCAACAGATGGTACGGTCCGCAGAGAGCCCTGATCTCAACATCATGGAGTCCATCTGGGTTTACACGAACAGGCACAAGACGGAGAAGAGAGACCTTCAAATGTCGCCTTTCTAACAGTACAAACCTGAAATGATTCACTTCACTGTAACACAGCACATATCATCACATTTGGGAAAGAAGGAACCACAGCACCAACTACAATAATTTCCTCTTAGATGTAGTGGAGTAGAAGTGGATGGTGTCTTATGATGGAAATGCTTAAACTAAGAACACACATGAAATCTGTACGTGTACAGTGCCAAGTTGCTCCATCATTTTTAACCAATGGCACAGATTATTCACTAAGTAAACAAATATTTGATGAACAGTGATCTTTAGATTTCAGGAAGCTATTAAGAGGTTATCATGACCCAAATTGCTTCATTAGTGTTAGTCAGGTACAATCTGACTGCCTCATTCACTGCCTTTAAATCCCCATTGAGTTTGAGATTACATGAGAAATCACAGTTACATGGGGACTCTCCAAATCCACACAAGAACCGTGTGTTCTCCAAGATGCTCAGAATAACCGATCTGCCAAGTAGCTTGTAAAACTGTGCACAGGTGTACTGAAGAGGAGTATTTGCTGCATTTTGTATGACAATAATCAATAATTAAAAACTATTCATATTCATGTTTCAAAGCATCTTCACTTTACTTTCAGAGTTTAAATATTTACATAGTACTGTATTCTTCTTCTTATATTTATTTCTTTTTGCACAAGAATATATTCACAGTACTCACCCATTTTGCAGCTACAGTGGCTACTTAAGATTTAAAAAACACACACACACATTTAAACATAGCCACTGCAATCTGTGCAATATTCATTTATACCGAGTCAAGCTTTCCCTTATTTAAACACACAGCTTTGGATCCATCATTGGAGCAAAAGACTGATAATTTGCTCAAAATGCTCCCTCATTTATACAACACATTAACAGCTGGCTCGGATTGGGCCAACAGAGAATTAACCAGCTCGATCACTGGGAGAACAATATAATGGCAAGAATAATATACCATTATCTGAAGTCATTCCAGTACGTTGGGTGTAATAATACATTTGCCAAAACAATTAAGCTGAATCTGTAAAACAAAGCTGTTTTCCCAAGCACAATGCAAATATTTGCTACCAATATATCCTCCTCTGTTGCAAACACACAAATCTGACAAGATTCTGACAACAGATGTGAGCGAATCAGTCACTTTCAGAGAGCACTATGCAAATGTAAGCATTAAGTGCCCGTTCACTGACTCACTGCTTCATACCTAACAACAAAATAAAAAAGGAGCATTATTTTGAAGTAATCCCATTGCTCCGCAGAGTTCAAACAGGGGAGGCATATTTTTAACTGTAAGTTATTTTGCTGAAACACACTAAAAACCAGCTTGTTTTCCTTTTTCCATAATCACACTTTGTGCCCTCTACATAATCACACACACCGAGCCACGCTTTGTCTTCCACCTCTAAACACAATCACATTCAACTCCCGGTGAACTTGGAGGTGTGTGTGAGCCTCTCATCTGAGGCCAAAGATCCCCACCTACTGTTCTTCAATCACCAAGATACGAATATTAGCTTTATTCATTATTCATTGAGGGCAGAGGCAGTAGGGACCCGCACCTCTGCCAAATCAACCATTTAGCTAACAAACACATCAAGGCATGCCACACTGAATTCAGGATTGCCGCTCAGCATGCTGAGTGGGTGGCTACCCCCTGCAGCTGTACTTATCAGAACAGCAGCAGTGCTGGATAAATGTAGTAATGTTGCAGAACCAGCAGTATGACATTTTTATCACTGAAACATTTCTGTGAATGCACAACTTTGAAAAAAAAACATAAAATAAAACAGTGTTTTTGTGTATGAGTATATTCAAGAGACAAAGTGTGAAATTGGGTCACTTCAATTCAAAATTTTAACTTCAGAAAACAGAACCACTGCATGTCTTTAAAACAGCTAGGAACTCTTTTACAGATGGTCCACTGTGAAATATTTGTGTGCGGTAAAAGATTGCTTGAGCATCTGCACTCAAAATTAAAACATGAGAAAGTTAGCTAATTAAGAACTTCAGAGAATTCACTGTACCCTGCTACAACCCCAGACAGAAGCACACATAATAAAATAAATGCTGCGTCTGTCAATCAAATCACTGGGACTATTGTAATTTCAAAGTGAAGGCACATCTTAGTTCCCATATGGTGCTGCTGGAGGAAGAACAAAAGCATCATGAATCAACAGAACACCTTTGAAACAAGATTTGCAAAGAACTAGTTCCGTTGTTTGTGCAGACTTAACGTTATATAAGTAAGGTTCCAACTTTGAGATACGCAAGAGCAAGCAGACGGAGGCGAGAGCTAACCACTTATCTACTGCACTTAAGAGAGGAAATATGAGGGAAAGAGTAAGACAAAGGGGGAAGAGAGAAGGAGAGTGACAGAGAGAGACTATAATGTAGTCAAATGTGTCTGTCAAACATTACTAACATTACAAATATGACTCTCGCAGTGTAGCTGTGATGTGATCAGACAAAACACTTCCTGACCATTAGAACTGGCAAGTGTATGTATGTGTGATTGGCTGTAGGCCTGCTCAAATTGAGTGTCACAGCTGTGCGTCTCTGAAGTGAGTTTAAAAGTTCAGCCCCCTGATGACTGTTCTCAATCTGTCAGCTAAGGGGTGTGTGTGGGAGGCTGAGCCTGAGGGGGAGTGGGGGAGAGAGGGAGAGAGACACCGCCGTGCTCTTCTATCTGACACTCAGCGGCACACCTTCACTTTCTATGGCACTGACGGTGGGGATTTCGAGCACACTGACAGCACACGGCTCCCGCTAAAGCACAGAAAATACTGCCACTTACGCCACTCTGTAATAAGTTCAGTGTCGTGCTCCGTGTGTCTGAGCACGTGAGTGTTGCCAGCAATGCAAATGTATGAGCGTGTGGGTACATTTAGAGGCAAACAGCGGTTAAGCAGAAGGAACTTGAGCCCACAGGTTGAAACTTTCTCCTTCTCAGCAAAGAGCAAGGAAAGAGATGAAATATAAGTTGGTCTAATGCAGCAGTGGCTGTGTCATTATAAGACTGTCTGCAAGGAGACTCGTGGAAAGACATCACTTAATCCTCCCAGACTGACAAGTAGTAACACACATATACATATTTCCCAGCTTAATATAATCAGACTGAGCTGCTTTTTTAGTTTCATTTTATTAATTCAGCTTGACATTGTGTTTGTGGTTCAATATCTCGATGGGAGAACGGATCCTTTGTTTGGTTTCCCCTGGCTAAAGTGCAGCAGCAGTTTGCAAGGAGCTGTTAATTTTTAAAGACAAATATGTCAATTTAAGAGCTGTTATCTCTGTGAGCTGCACTGATCTCTCCAATGCATTCATCCACATGTATTTTTTGTTGTTGTCGAGGATGTAGCTCAGCAAGTGGTTATCTTGCTGCATTGGATGTTAACCTTTCATTTTCTTAGTTCTGCCAGCAGAGCTCTTAACGTTTGCTCATCTCTACAACTAAAGAAAACAGCATTTAGTTAACACACTGCTGAACTGGCTACCAGGAAGGAGACAGAAATCATCACAACTAGAGCTGCAACTAACAACTATTCTGATAGTCGATTAATTATCAACGATTGAAACGATTAGTTGACTAATTGCATTATGAATCACATAATTATTAAACGGCTCTTATTTAGTTCTCAATTTTTTAATTCAGCGTGAGGTTGTTTCAAGCATGTGCTAATAAATAATAAAGACAAGAAAGATGGATACTTCATTGTACAAAAAGTACATTAAAAAATGTCCCATTCCTTATCCAAGGACAGGCCCAGTGTTCAGTATTAATATCTTGAGACCCTGCATCCACATACGTGGACATTACATTTTAGATTTTCTACAGTGTATACTTCATGTTTCTTATAAAATGCAGTCGTCCTTGTTTGTGGACACGATATCTAATCCTATTATCTTTGTTCATGGACACCCCTATTCTTCCTTCTAGTGTTAGCAAAAACACAAAACATCAATTGATGTATTATTACTACTACCATTACTACTCTCTGTTCAAAGACGATGCTTAGTTTTTAGACTTATCAGGACCTAATAATTCCAAAAAGCTAGGAGAAATTAAAAATGCATGGCAAACAAAAGCTTGGGTCTCAGGAGGTTAAATAAAAAAATAAAAACATGAGTGAAAGCCAAGCTGACAACCAAGTGTTTTAATAGACAAATCCTGCTGGACTGTGACTTTTCTTGCTTACCTGGACAACTTCATCATCCTCCTCCAGAAGACCCTCCAGCACATCTACAGCCATCTAATGCAGACAGAAAGAGGCAACATTGTAAGGTTTAGAGACTGAGGGAGTAATTTGAAAAGATATTTAAGAAAAACACAATCAGAGAACAGCCATACTGAGAAAAAAAGGCGGCTATGACTCAGGTGGTAGAGTGGGTCGCCTGTGAATCTTAAGGTTGTGGGTTCGATCCCTGGCTCCTGTCCACATGTCGAAGTGTCCTTGGGCAAGACACTGAACCCTTAGTTGCTCCCAATAGTGGCTAGTGCCTTGTATGGCAGCTCGGTAGTCATTGGCGTGTGAGTGTGTGTGTGAATGGGTGAATGAGTTGCCTTGTAAAGCACTTCGGGACCTAGCTAAGGTCATGAAGGCGCTATATAAATATACTCCATTTACCATTTTACCAAAAAGAAAAACATTTTTTTCCATTCAACAAATTCATCAGCTCATATTTACAGTCTCTTCTTAGCTCTGCTCATAAACACAAGCAAACATGTTGTTGTACACCGTGCTGTGCATCCTCCAGGCAGCCAGATCAATTAGAGTGATCAGAGGGTCTGATAAGCATCTAAGAGGTCAGCATTGCATATGCAACATCATCAATATAAACAAGACAACAGACATGGCCATCGATAGACACACTCGCCAGTGCTTATCGTGTTCAATAGTCACTTTAGCCACTGCCTTCGATAGCCTTTATAATCCATTTGCTGACATTAACTGTCGATAAATTCTTAGCACCCCATTCTACTCCACTGGATGCATGATGAAGCTAAAGATCAACCTGACCCACTGTCAATACTCCATACTGCCCCTCCTCGGGAGTATTTGTGTGATTTCTCTCGGCAGTGTCCTGGAGAGCGGTTAGAAGTCTCAAAGGAGTTTAATGTTAGGTGACCTTTGTCATAGTGCTGTCTGGGTCAGTTTCTGTGGGAAGTTTCCATTACAGAAATCAGACCTTGACTAAAGTAGGCTGTGTGTTTGTTTTGCCCCGTTTCTCTCCTTGTGGAACCTGTGGTTGCGGTGTGTGTGTGTTTGTGTGTGAAGCCCCAGGTGATGATATATTGATTTTTGTCAACTTCAGGTTGGAGGCGACTGTTAGCCAATCACCCGTGGTGAAGGGCAAGAATAAAAGACGCGCACGGACCTGTGCATGCGCGCACACACTGCCCAACAGTCACAGACTACAACAAAGCTGCACACAACAGTGAGCACAACAAGCAGCACTTGTTTCTTGTTAAGGCAGTCTTATTAGCTGGAGAGCTTCCTAATTTTTTATTTTTTTCCTCCTCCCTCTCGCTCTTTTGGAGTCCTCCTCTCTTTTCATTAAGCCTACATGGTTCCGGTGGCGATAAAAAGGTCTGTTTCCTGCATAGACTAAGGGAGAGTCAGGTTAATTGAGAGAATCTCGTTAGGAGTGTGCAAATGTGCGTGTCAGGGAGTCAGTTGATTGATTGCTAGACCAATTATCAGCTGAAAACCCATTGTCCTTAATTAATTAATGACTGATTAAAAATACACAAACAAAAACACCTAATCCCAGCTGATGATGAATGGATTCATGCCCAGCGTCAGAATTATCTACTTGACTTTGATTGTATCACACCAATGTGACAGACACACAAACACACACAGACATATACACACACACAGAGTAATTCGAGCCAAGCACTAGATATAAGAGATAGGAGTAAAGATCTGTCTGGGTATTAAACCACTGATAGAACAGGCAGTTTTGGAGCAACAAAAATAGAACAAGAGATATCTGGGAGCCAGGATAAGTGAGCAATGATAACCATTATATTGTCTCCAACCACACTCCTTCCTAACTACACTGGTCAGCCCAGGGGCGAGTGATTAAAGATTCAGAGATTCTTAAGCCGCTTCACGCTCTAAACAACAACAAGATTAATATTCCCGTGAAGATAAGGGGGAAAGAGCGGGTACTACGAGGGAAAAAGTGAGAAAATTGGAAGGAAGGTACAAAAAAAAGTATCTTAATAAACATCGCAAAAGTGGCCCACGAACAACAACAGTGCAGCACAAAGACACGCACACTAATACATGCCAAAGATACTGCGTACATGTTGTCCTCCTTATTTCAAGACCTGCTATAGGGAAAAAAAAAAAAAAAAAAAAAAAAAAAAAAAAAGCAGCACTCTGGGGAGGAACTCATTTATAATGTCCATTGTGCGCGCGTGCAGTTTGTGTGCGTGTCCGTTCGGGTGTGTGTGTGTAATCTTAAGGCAATTTTGTTTAACAGAATCATTTTACTGGAGCGCACAGCAGAGACAGGAGAAAGACAAATCACTTTACAAGCGAGGGCAAGCCATATCTCACACACATACACGCACACACACACACACACACACACACACACACACACGTACAAACAGGGACATCTACACCTAAGTAAATAAATCCTGGGG
>OOFC01048211.1:32105-46912 GCA_900323345.1 Pseudochromis fuscus
TGTGAAATCCCCTGTGGTACTTTGCTTACTTATTCTGTAGGGCCCTTCTTTGTGTTGCCATTTATATCTGCTTTGACACACACACACACACACACACACACACACACACACACACACACACACAGTAATTGTTCCATTTTTATATATATTTTTTACCACCCCTCATTTTATTATCTCGCACTTATTATCTCTACTGGTGTCCTGTTTGTGCAGACTGCAAAACACACTGTGTGACAACCCTGTTAGTCGAAAGGGCTTTATAAATAAACTGGGATCTTATTGGTGCTGGTTGCTGTGGGACAGATACCATCCCCAGCTCCAACTCACCTGCACTTCTTCTTCTGTAGTGGATGGTGCTGCACTCTGTTTCTGTGCAGGTAGCCACATTCCAACACTCTTTAACAAGTACTCTTTGCCTTCCTGCAGAAAAAAAAACCAAACATACATTACATAGAAATCTTAGGTATGCAAAAGATTAATCTGTCATTAATTATGATTGTATATACAACAACAATCACAGAATGTACTCTTACTAAAATCAATTCCTACAGACAAATCCTATTTTATAAATATTTTCTGTTTTACAAACTAATTTGTAGTTAGGTGGATGATCTCTGTATTAATTTCATAATTCAATATTATTAGCATTGTCACTACTGTAATTATCAATTGTAATATTAATATTCATGTTTTCTAAATTATGAGCAGTGTTCCAGAATTGACACTTTGGACACTGGATGTGGGAAGTTGTGAGGGGTGACTGGAGCCAGCCTGACCCCTACAGCTCACAGCTGGTATTACAAATCCCATTCAGGTCTAATATTATCTTCTCTTTTCATTTCAGTTTTGGGATCCGAGAGCACAATGTGGAATTTGAACTAGATGCCATTTCAGATGCTCATGGTTTAAAAAAAAAAAAAAAAAAGAAAAAAAAAAGTGGTAATATCATGTATTTAATTTTACCAATATTTAAATTTAAGGCAAAAACCAATTGAGATACATTGGTAAACCCTGTCCCAATAGGGCCTTTCCTTAAACATTGTCCCTCTGCCATTAACAGTAACAACACTTAAAATATCTCTTGAGTATGCAACATTGTTTTAAAAAAAGGAGTAGAAATACAGAAATGTTAAGGTATCTCTTGAAACTCACTGTAGAGTGTGTCATACTGCAAAGTTTTTGAGGCACCTTTTTTAAATTGAATCCAGTATGCTGCTCCCTCATCTCTTTCTTTCTCTTTATCTGATGACAATATGACCTCAATGATCTGCCCAGTAATTAACATTCCTATCGGCATGACCTGTCTGTGTGTGTGCATGTTAATGTAAGTGTCCATCTGCTGATTAATGACATACAATTCAATTTGCTCAGAATAATTAACTCAGCAGATTCCTGCTTTAATGTGGTGATAACTCATCCTGAGTGCATGTGTGTAGATGTGTGTGCGCGTTTGTGGACTGACCTGGTTTCTCTCCGTACTGAACAGGTAACTGGCCATAAGCTGTAGAGCCTCGGGGTTGTCATGGTGATACTGTAATGCTCTCTCAATGAACTCTCTGCACTTGTCAGCGGCTCCCTCCTCCATGCTATGCACACACACACACACACACACACACACACACACACACACACACACACACACACACACACAGAAAGATGGATCTCAACTCATTATCAAAGACGCAACATGAATTGGGGTTATAAGTGTCAAGAGAGCAACTCTACCAGAGGTCTGTTAAGTAAATCTCAGCAATGGAGCAGTAGGCGACACTAACATCCTTCACTGTGGGAAGCTCTGGGTCCTCATCTGGTAAAGCAGCAGCTCCAGCCTGAGCCTGTGTGAGAGCACAGGGCAGATTTCAAGATTAAAATATATATTAACTATCACAAATCAAAACAGAATGTACATGCAGGTTTATTTTATTAATAATAAAGTATTTTAAATTAGAAAAGTACAGCATAACTTCCCAACACATTTAGAGAAGTGTCATCTAAATGGGCCTCTTTTTCCCCAGTAAGCACAAACATGTCACAATAGAAAATGTAATGTGAATGACAAAGTTAATGAAGGCCCAAAATTTATTTATCTACTTAATTTTCAAGTTCCTGGTATTGCGCATGCTGAGTCACTGTCTCACTGTCATGACTGAGAGTCTTAATTATAACATTGTTAATGTTGTTACAAAAAACAACTGTGCTTTCTCACCAAGACACAAACTCAGCTGTAAAAACACTCATGAACATATAAATTACTATAGTCAGTTATGTAAGATGGAGATACTTAAAAACAACCATGTTACAATGTAACAACATTTTTATTGTTACAACCTATCCAAATAATTTCACATTATTTCGCCAGAGAAATAACTTGTTCTGTTAGTTTTTAAATTTAATATTACAGTTTCATTGCATGGCAAACAATTCTGTTCTCTGGATGCAAAAGGTTCTAATTGTGGACTTAATGAGTTGACCAAAAGGATCTACTATTGAACAAGGACAACAAAAAAGTAGCCACGAAAAGGAGACTTACAAAGTTATAACTCGGCCATTTTTATAGTTGTAATAACTTGTGATGGGTAATATGCTTCAGTATGAAAAAAAGTTGAGTGGCAGGGAAACTACAGAGGTGTTGATGAGGTTCATAAGGTTCATAACAATGAGTGTGTCCATCACCATTCCACTCATTTATTGCAGACAGACAGACAGACAGACAGACAGACAGATAGACAGATAGACAGATAGACAAATATCCAACAGCACTCTCTTGTGAAGAGGGTGTTGTTACTCATTGTTCACTGCCATTAAGACTCATGTACAATGACATTTTATTTAGCTGATGTTAAGGATTTATAACTGTATGAGCCATGAAGGGAGTGTATATGTCTGTGCACTCACAGATGCATCTTGTTTCTCCAATGCAGACAGCAGGACTTCTATTCCTTTAGTATAATAGTTCACAGCTTCTTGGCCTGTGTGGATTTGTCCGAGGGACATGTACTTATTGTGGCCTACATCTGGACTCAGGTCCACTGCACGCAGAAAAACTTAGAGAGACTTGGTCAAGGAAGCCACAGCAATCACTGCTTTTTAAAAAAACAAACAAAAAAAAAAACACTAAAATATCTCAGTGCTTCAGGGAAATGACTAAATTACTGACAGGCAAACAACAAAAAAGAAAACCAAACAAAGGATATTTCTTTAGCTTTCTGTGTATCTCCTAATTCTGAGTGAATGTGCCCCAGCATGTCGAGAGCTTGCAAGTTGGTGGACTCCACATCCAGGGCTCGTTGACAGAAAAGACCAGCCATCTCAAAGTCAAAACTGTCCATGCATTCTTCTGTCTGTGCAACAGATGACATGACATAACAAAGTAAGTGGATGATTAGATTTCTTTTCAGAGCATTTGCAATATGACATATCTGGGTCTTGACTTTGTTGTGGAGATGCTGTCAATATTACCTTCTGTAGTAGTTGTAGTACAGAGTACTTCTCAGCTGTTTTCTTCTTGGCTTTGACGTGCATTCTTACTTTCATCCTTTCCTGAGGTGACAGGCCAACAATCCCTTCATCTGCTGCAATGACATAGGTGTACAGATAAAACAATTTCTGTCTCATTTGGTCTCCACTAAAACATAATGAGTCATTTCAACCACTTGCTGTCAAGAACGTGACTGTACATACTGTATGCATAT
This sequence comes from Pseudochromis fuscus, assembly GCA_900323345.1. Lineage (NCBI taxonomy): Eukaryota > Metazoa > Chordata > Actinopteri > Pseudochromidae > Pseudochromis > Pseudochromis fuscus. The sequence goes on from OOFC01048211.1 coordinate 35,798, forward strand.
AATTTCCAAAACGTTAAACAACTGAACAACTTACCCCTGTCTGGACGGTTGGCTTTCCTCTTGGGTCTGTTTTTCTTTTTTCCTTTAGCCTGACCGCCCATACTGAAAAAGAACAAATCTTATACTTTCACAATTCCCGGCCTTAAAATCAGACGTTTTAAAATGCCTGAGTGTAACACACGCGTGGAGAGCAAGTTTAACTGAGCTGAAGGTACACAGTACGCATGCGCTGTGCACTAGCTCGATCTCTGCTACGGAGACTGGTAGTGGACATAACACCAACGGTCACGAGTAAACCTTTTTAAATTGAAAAATAATAATGTCAAAATTATAAGGTTATATGTTATTAGTTGCTGCATTTAATGTGTATGCTTTACCAATTAAGTGATATTAAACTTCCACAATTTCACTTTTCCTTCTCCAAGTCGCTGATTACCGAAGGAAGGCTTTAAATGAATTAGACATGTTTCCGCTTGGGGGCGGGAGCTCTACCTGATGGACAAGTCTACAGACCAATAAGATAACACGTTAAAGCCGTTACCCCTGACGCATCTGGAAGTTTCTGGATCTCAACCAATCGGCAGTTACGTCAATTGTACGCATAGGGATTTTTTTTTTTTTTTTTACAATTCCGTTGTAAATAAACGAATGACAGAGACGCGGCTGACGGAGAAATTGCTACAAAAATATTTTCAAAACAGAACCACATCACTCTATTGTGTATTAAGGTAGTTAAGGTTCATAGATATCTCACACAGATCATCACAAACTATAAATTCCTACAACTATTTTGGCCGTCGCTGCGGTGTGCGAAGTGACTGAATGACAAAGCAATGAAAGATTAGCTGCTAGTGCTAATGCTAAGTGCTATTATTACCAAGACACCTGAGCGCTTAAAATCTCGAATTGACACAGTAATTTCTCAACAGTGTAACAAGGTAACAATTCCGCTTCAAATATAGGTAGCCATTTTAAAGTTGTAACTATTTTTAAATGCGTAACTGCCGTTGTGACTGTTTGACGTTAACCCAATTGTTAGCTCTTTGGCTTGTTGATAAACCGAGTGAGTGTACAACATTACTGATGTTGTTAAGTTGTTAGTTGTTCTGAAAAGGTTCAATTGTGACCTTAGGACTGAAGTTACAGTGTCTGTGATAAGAATCGGTTTTCCTTAACATATGTTTCTGTGCCATCCCTTGCTAGGTTGGTGTGGCTACGTTGATGTCACTCCTACCCGCCAGTTTGCTGCCAGCCACTGGAGTCAGACTGTTGTGCCACACAGGTAGCTTGTGGCCAATGCCACAGGCTAGACCTGCCGAGAGAAGTGGACTGTCAACACCGGGTAGAGCCAGCAAGTTGGCCTCAACAGACTTCTCTTGCCCCCACGTGGTTCTTGGACTGAGGAGGGATCGCCTGTGGATTTGCTGAAAGCTGACATGTCAGAGTTAAATAAAGAGGTGGTGGATTTGGTTTGGGGGAGACCCTCTGGCGGAGGAGTGTCTGCCTCAATCTTCCGTAGATGGACCCAAGGTATGATGCTGTGTTTAAATATGATGATGAATTTTCCTAGAACAGGATACATAATGTTTTACTCAAAAACACAGATTTTTGCCTGTGGTGTATATCTAGCTGTTAATTCTAACCACGAAGAGGATTTTAGTTCTGAAAACTGAAGGTCTGATCAACTGTAAAATACTGAATATTGCTGCATCTGCATGTGGTTGGTCAGCACTGCTACAGATGCATTTAATATGCGGACCTCAATAACACCATGCATGCACTTGTGTTTTTTAATGGGTTGAAGTATTCTCAAACCTTTTTTGTCTTTATCACAGGATTTGTTTTTAGTGAGAATGAGCATACAGCACTGGAGCAGTTTGAAGGAGGGCCATGTGCTGTAATTGCACCTGTCCAGGTATGGTCTAATTCCACCTCCTTGCAGTATCATTAGTGCATCAAAGTCTCCAATTCTTCTAGGGATAAGTTTGCAGTTCTCAACCAGCGGTTGATGATAAAAAAATATAAGTCTACAAGTGTGTGACTGCTGACCGTGGACAAATCACACTGAGCAACTGTAGCATTTTGCAGATTCGAAGACTGTGTTTGTGTTTCTTTCAGGCTTTCCTCTTAAAGAACATTCTCTTCAACAGAGAAAGTTCCAACTGGAAGCAGATGACAGGTAGATCCGCCATAGAAAAATGCAAGACATTGTTTTTGCTGTTGTTTCATGTAGTCACGTTGGACTTCTTGTAAAGCAATGCATGTTTCATGTTTCTGTCTGTTAGAGGAGGACCAGAAAACAGCCCTGTGTTCAACACTGAGTGAAATCCTGGAGTCTGCCTGCTCCAGTCCCTCCACAGGGTTCTGCCTGGTGACTTGGGCCAAGGGACAGAACCCACACACGAGCGTGCATACTAACACACAGACACAGTCACAAACGCAGGACATGCCAGAGCCAGAAAGCAGTCAGCCACCACAGGAACAGCAGCCCAGTGAGTCCTACATCTGTCACATTTTTACATGAGATACACATTCATAGTAACAGTGCATAAACCTTAATGTTCACCCATTTAAAGATGTCTTGTGAGTACATATAAGTGCACAAATAGAAACTTAATCACTACTATTTGATTGTGTAGTATTTTGATGTGTTGTGGTCTGATTGTACCTTACGTTTGTGCTGTTGTGCCTAGCTGCTTTAGCTGCTGAGGACCTTGGGTTTGAGCGATTTCACAGTGTTCTCCAGTAAGTGACATTTAATATTCTGACAGCAGATTACACCTTGCATCTTTATTCTCATCCTTACCCCATATAATCTCGGCGGTCATACTGTGGGAGTTCTGGGCTGGTTAAGACCTCATAAATCCTACTTTTACAATTGCCGATATGCAGTATTGGGATAAAGAACTACTTACTTCTCAGTGGGAAGTATCAGCAATGGGAATAGGTGTGGTATTTTATCCATCTAGTCTGCAAGAATTGGCTTTCACATAGTATTTGCTATTTCACTCTGCTTGCAATTTGCTGACTCAGCACTTTCCCTGATTGCCTCATAAAAATAACTACCTCTCCCTATCTCGTTTACACACACTGTCTGTCACACACACAAGCTAAAGGAAAGCATAGCTGCGTTTGCCAGAGGAATATTGAAATTTCATCACATAGCGCACTGGCAGCTAAGACCCTAGTCAGCAAAAAGCCATGCTGACTCACAGTGAAGAAGTGCATGCTAACTAAGACAGACAGCTCCACTACCAAACTTTGAGGAGTGAAGTGGCTCCAAACACAGAAGACCAGATTTTTCTTTGTACTCTTATACATTTAATTGATTTTTGCTGTATAATGAAAGGGCATTCAAGCATGACCAATACAATTATTGCATTAATCATACTGACTGTTAGGTCCTAAAATTCAACAAATCTGTCTTTGAGTGTCTGATGAATTATCATGATGTTTGTTTCCCTTATGCAGAAAACGAACTGTCATGTCAGTGTCTGAACTCCGAGAGGAGGTGCTATCTCTTTACCACACCTGGAGGGGGTGCTGTGGAGTCTTGCTTTTCCTTTACTCTGTCATTCTCACCAAGGTAAAGAAAAGGAAGAGTTAGATAGAAGAATACAAAATATGGATTGTGTATGATAAGACTGATGTCTGCTATATTTGTGCAGGGATTTTTTTGAAGTGTCCAAAGTTTCTTTTAAGCTTAACTAACAAAATAATACTTATATATTTTTTCGGGGGCGGGGATTTTCATCATTGTGTTTTGTAATGTAAGTCATTTTCTGGGGTGTTGCATTGATGTTTAAATGCACAAAAGTGAAATATTTATTTTTCTTTTTTGGTCCTTTCTGCACAGGGCATAGAGAATATAAGGAATGAGATCCAGGACACAATGGAGCCTCTCATAGACCCTGTACATGGCCATGGAAGGTATAAAAACACACATTAACCTCTTCTTTCTTTTCTCTCTGCAGTCACAGGATGTTTTACAGTATTGCAAGAATTTATTTGTGTGCTGAACATTATAGAGTGTTTTATATTTTCTCTGTGATCTGTCTTATTTTCAATCTTTTGCAGTCAGAGTTTGGTAAATCTCCTTGTAACTGGCCATGCTGTCTCCAATGTCTGGGATGGAGACAGAGAGTGCTCTGGCATGAGTAAGACTTCCACAAAATTACTGCATGCACACCCTTAAACACACCAAATCCACATAACAAACACATCCACACATATCAAAATCATCAAACTCTTTTATGGTTGCAAATTCAAACCATATTCATCGGAGGGTCATAATTCTTAAATCCCACAGTATTGCACAAAAACACAAATTAATGCCAGTTTGACATCAGTGACATTCTCATTTTGTTTTTGTCTTTTTTGTCCTTGTCTTGTAGAACTACATGGAATTCATAAACAGGCATCAGTTGGCTTCCTCACACTGATGGAATCACTGCGCTACTGCAAGGTACGGACACACATAGGTTCCCACAACATAATTCAAAAGTATAAACAACTTGTCCGGTGTCTGTTGACAGTAAATCTGCAGAGGATTTATATGTTTTTTAATAAAGCTTGGCTGTTAATAGATATGGACACCCATTGTATAAACAGTGTTAGGAATACAAATAAATACACACTGCTCTCTGTTGTTTCCAATATGTGAAACACGAACCCCAGTGAAATCTCCCATGTGAAAATATGTGTGTGGAAGGAACAACCTCAACAGATTAACATTAAACTCCTTGTCTATCTCATTATATATTTTTTTGTTTTAATTTTTTATTTCACAAAATAAATAGAATTTTGTCAACTTGAAGAAAACAAGAATCCTGCTTGTTTATTTATGAGTGCTAGCATCAGCAAAAAGGTCATGATGAGACATGGGCTCTGCAAAGTATGCAGCTGCCAAAGTAACTAGAGGCTTCTTAGGAGTGAATTAAGAGACAAGCTCCTATGTGCATTTTTCCTATAACTAATGCCAAAGAATCAAGTGAAAGGAGTTGAAATTTAATGATAATATACAATACATTTCATTCTACTTACTATTTGTTGAGTCTAATGTGTCATTTTTACAAAATATTGATGTACATGATTAACATGATGTAAATGACTTAAAACAGATACCTTTTTGTTAAACACTCCTTTTGTGTGTGTGTGTGTGTGTGTGTGTGTGTGTGTGTATGTGTGTGTGTGTGTGTGTTTTAGGTTGGGACATTCCTCAAGTCTCCAAAGTTCCCTATTTGGATCCTTGGCAGTGAAACTCACCTCTCTGTATTCTTCACCAAGGCAAGTTCACTACACTCGTCCATTAGAGAGCCAAAACATATTTCACATACAGAGACACACGGTTTGTAATACAAGCCAGTCTCCTCCACAGGTTAGAAAAACCAAAATATGGAATGTGCTTAACAGATTTAATATAGTGCAGGTCAGATATCAATGTGGAGAAAAAACAGAGGCTGAGAGGGAGGGGAGGGAAAAATGAGAGCAGAAGATAGTCATATATGGCCGGTGCTGTTTCTTGGCTTTTCACCTATCAGGCATGAAGAGGAAGAAAAAACGTTTCCAAAGAGGAACCTAACAAATGCAGGCAGACACACACACACACACACACACACATACAGTCAGTCTTTTTCCTGCTCTCTCCTTCTCACACACATGCACATACAGTTTTAGTGTCTCAGACATCTGTGATTATCTAAACAATGTGTACTTCGTAATGTATGGCCATGATGTAAACTGCTGTATGTGGACTCCAGTGACAGCCCTTATATCTGTCTACCTTCACTGTCATGTTAATTCCAACGATATGGATCACACATTTTTTTCGTCTCATGGCACAGAGCTTTTTCCCTTGTACAAAGTTGTCTCAGGAGCCAAGAAACAACACTCAGGAACTAACGTACAGCTGATTCCTATCTGAGTTCTCGGAAATGTGAAGCATAGAGTAATTAGGCGGATAGGGATGCAATGTCAACATATTGGTATTAGATGTTATTGACAGTGGAATTTAACTAAAACTTAAAGAACAACAAAAGACCAATCCACATGTATATTTCTGTAACACACTGGGCTTAAGTTTGGGTCTGAGTAGGTGCTCCTTTCAGGTTGAGTCAGTTCAGAAGCTTGTATCATGCAGCAGAAACTAATCTGGAACCACCAGAGTAGGCAGCTTTCACAGTTCAGTAACTATGTGTCTTTAAAAAACTAGATCTGGGTAAAACTGTTCTAAATGTAGGTAAACTTCCAGAGGAGGCCCTGTCCCTGCAGCACAAACATACACGTATACATACAAACATGCTCAACCTAATTGAGGTCAATCCTGCTGTTGGAAAGAGAAACGCTGGCTCCTGCTTAGAGGTTTGAAACATCAGATGAGTGTGCTGTTGTGTATGTGTGCACATGCACATGAGTACACACTTGCACTCGAACAAGCACGGTTATCATCTCTATCAGTGAACATGTAACGTAATACATCTCTGTGGCCTGTGAATTAAAGCTGGCAGTTTTACTTGTTGCAAATCGATTCTCCCTGCTGTTGTGAAAATGGTACCAGAGGCAAAAAAAAAAAAATTCCCAGGCAATCATCTCCATCACAATGCCACACCTTCAATGTAGCATTGATTAAAAGCTCCATTACATGAATAAAGCCCAAGCCTGCTAGGCCAGTGGATCATATGTTGGCTCAGTGATGACCCAAAGTCGTCATGCAGGCGCTGATGACTTACTCTAACTCCTCCAGTGTTAATGGCATGTTCACATATACACACAATCACAGACGGACTCTGACACACACATTCCAGAGCTCAGGAAACCTAATCCTGATTAGCATTAGTGGTGTGTGTGTGTGTCTTCAGGTGGATGACTTCCTGTATGGAACGTGATTCCAAACTTTTCATCTGGTTGCGTTTGTCCCACTGGAGACTGGGAGCGGACTTGAACACGCACTTGCATACATATATCCTGACGTACTCAGCTGACGCTACACTATGCCAGCAGTAATTGACTCTAAAACTTCAAGCCTAGGCTAAAGGGGGAAGACATGGGGGCAAGTGTGCTCTCCACATTTGGTCTGACCCTGTCCTACTTTTATAGAGAATCCATGTTTCAAGCTAATTTGAATCACACTTTTTAAGGCTTCGTGATACAAAAATATACGCTACCTGGTTATGTAGCTTTTAGCTCCGATATAGAGCCATTCCCACAAAAGCAGAAAACCTGATCCCTGCCTCTGATGTGTCAGTGGCTCCTTCTTTCTGCCACTGGGGACGGGTGTGTATTCCCCTGAGTGGCTGTCAGTGTGTGACTATGGCTTTCAGGCCATCAGCTTAATAGCATTAGTGTTTTTATCTAATCTACCTACACAAAGGCCATTTCTCCATTTTTGATTCCTACCCTCAACATCCCCCCACACTCTGTTCTCTGTTGTATTAATGTGTGTGTGCGCAAGTGAGAAAGAGGCTGAGTGTGTATAATGGCATGTAATGGGATCTGTTTTTGGACAAGAGTTTCTGAGACGCCAGAAGAAGAAAGACAGACAGAGAGTGAAGGAGAAGACTGATGGATGATGAATGAGACATATCATGCAGTATGTTTAAAAAAGGATTCTTGCTTCATCCCCCCACTGTCTTTGAAGTAGCAATCCACTTCAGTGTACAGTCAGTCAGCTGCCGCGCAAGTGAAGGATTCCCCGATGCACCTCGGCCAACCTCTTCAGATTACTGGTCCCTCATGGGAAGGAAAGAGGAGGACAGGAAGTAGAAAAGGAAGGATGCACTTTAAAGAGCGGTGCAGTGGTCACTCAGGAAAGGAGGTTGGGGGGGAGGGTGATCCTCCTGTGACATTTCTCATCACTCTTTACTCTGCCCTCACTGAGTGATGAGGTTCACAGTCTGTATCTGAGTTTCTCCTGAGACTTACATGTGTGTGTTTGTGTGTGTGTGTGTGTGTACAGTAGTCATGCTCTGGGTCAGTGATTTAGGAGGAGAAAGAGCAGCCGCTGTGGCGCTTTGTGTCCCTGAAGGCTCCAGCTTCTGTCTGCACAGACACAGAATGTCTTTCAAGGACTGGTAAAGAGCAAGAGTGTATGTGCACACACAGTTAATTTAGTTCAGTTGGGCTTTACTGTTACTGCACTACAGTTTAAATTATTATTATAGTATAAGAAATGTGGTAAAATATTTAATATTCAAGTTTAATTTATTACCCATTTCCACAGATCTCTGCTCCATCTCAAAGCTGCCTTCGAGTTGAGTTTGTTCTTTACTGAATGAATCGAATCCCGAGTTCATTACTAATATTTCATTATATAGCATATATGTGGTTACAGAAAATAATATTTTACCCAGTTGTTCCCCTTGTATGTATTACACAAGACCAACATCTTTGTGTTTCTAAAACAAGCAAAAACTTTCCATGAACAAATGTAGTTAGTTTTTAATCACCCTTTGGTCAGAATCAATCATTGTAACCACAGAAAATCAAAAATTAAAACATTTTGATTGTATCAACACAATGTGACACTGAGTTGATAAACAACGTACTGAGAGATCCTCGGAACAAGACAAACAATATTCAACAAAGATAGAAGAATCTGCGGGAACTTCACATTTTTGTTCTGTTAAACAGGATAACTGTGTTTTTTCATATGATCAGTGGGTGCGGGCCACACGCAAACACAAAATAACAAAGCGGTGTACATTAACAGTCATTAATAATCTGTGACAGGTCAGACCAAAGGCCATTGTAGTAAGATTAAAAGGCTGTCTTTGTCAGTGTGTGTGTGTGCATTATTCTACCCCTTCCCCTGGGTGTCGGTCTCTGTTATAAGACCCATCATTGTGCTGTATAACTATTCTCTGGTGTCTCCTCTCTTTTCTGGTGAGACGCACTTTTGCTCATCCTAGACAGCTCCATAAATCACCACTTTGTCCTGTCTGTCACGCCTGAAACACACACACACACATATAAACCTACAGTAGAAACTCATTATGTCGCAAGAGAGATAGGTTGTCCATTGTTTTCTGTCTTCTTGATCACTTGGGACACGGGCAAGCTAAGGTGAACTAAACAAACACATTCAAGAACACCCAGACTCTACATAACAAACCCTCACACACAGACTCTGTCCTCAGCCGGTCATGTAGCGAGGCTGTCGCTACCTGCTGAGGAACAAGGCAGGAGACACTGTCCGAGACCTCTGCTTTGTTGTTTGGAAACCGATCCCTGCAAACGCACTCTGTGGCCACTCCAAGCCTCTCAGCACACACAATAGCTCTTTGGGTGGACTGGAAGGAAAGAAAGAGTAATTCTAGTAAAGTGCTATGCCTACCTGTCTTACCTGAAGTAGTTACCTGCCTGTGGAGATAAAGGCTGAAAGGCGGAAGGAAGAATGGAACAAAAAGTTAAGGGTGGGAGGGAAGGAAATACTCCAAAACTGGAGTACCTACTTAGCACAGGAAGAGGTAGGAGAAGGGGTGTAAATTGGGCAAGAGAAAGAGTGAAAGAGGTGGGGGGGGGCCTACAGGGCATGAGTTGTCAGCCTAGAGACCCTCAAAGTCTGGTGAGCAGAGAGCAACTAAAGTTCAGCTTGATAGACCCAAAGATTTAGGTTGTAGCCAGTAGATCTTTCGATTAATAAAAAAAAAAGGAGATAACTTACATGTTTGTATGCTTATTGTTTATACTCTTAGTTTCCTACCCTACCCTATCACAACTAAGTGCCCGTTACCCTAAACCTTTACTCTCAAACCAAGTCCTAATACTCAAACAGCCCTTTTAAGGGGTGTGGGGAAGTAAGGACTGACCAAGAGGTCCTCACAAAGATGGTTGTACAAGTCCACTAACACTTGCTTACTTCCAAAGACCCTTCAGTCATTTGAAGCTGTTGGCAAAGACGCGTTTGATTTCGATACATCTAATCTGGTTTTGCTCAGAGCAAATGTTCTACATCAAATTGTGTGTTTAAGTCCTTGGGGTGCTGGGTGTGTTGTTCTTGCTTTGTTCCTTAAGGGTAGCTTGTTGTTGCTTTGCTGCAGAGGTCAAGGGTTTGTGCAAAAAGGTCCGACTGCAGGGTTTGGAATTCGTTCCTTGATTTCCTAAGCCACGCTTACAAAGATCTGGCAGCGGTGCAGCACTGTGTGTGTGTGACATTGTGTAGTGTTTGCATGCATGAGTACTCGAGGATAGAACACAGTACTCTAGCACCATAAGGAAATGTATTTCATCAAGGAGCAAACTCAACTGTTGCCGATTTTGTCTCTTACAACACTCAAACACCGAGGCACACACAACTACACACACTTCCCTGCTGAGTGTGTCAGCCCCATGACATGTTTTCCAACTCAGCAGCATCTTCCTCAGGCCTCTAATAAAACACAGATCAAAGACAACCAAGCAGACTTGTAATCACACACACGCAGACACACACAATCACGTCATTTTTGCTGCCATTACGCGTGTCTCTGTGCATGAGCTTTATGTTGACTTGAGTCACTGTCTCTTCCATTCTTTTCTATGGGTCCTTATTAGTGCTTATAGACCAGTGGTAATAGTATGTTTTGTTCAGTCTGTTGATGGCCACTTGTGTGTCTGCTGGTAAAGTGCCGACATCCTGTAATTGTGCGATTAACCGGTGATTCACAGCGAATGTGTCCATCCTGCCCTGGAAGATTAGAAACTGTTAACTAAGGTTTTGGTCACGAGACTGATTGCTAAGCTTAATCAGTCCTCTCAACACTCTCAGAAGAGGCTCCCACGGCCACTGGTGTTTTCTTAGTTAAGGAATAAAGCATAATATCAGTTTATCAAAACCCTTTCTTTTTATAAGATTATGTCGTCAACTGCTCAGGAACTTTTTCAGCACATTCTTCCTCTGGGATCTGTTGTCCACTCTCATAAGTGGAACACAGACATATCAAGCTAATGACAAATCTAGCGTCAGATTTATGGAGCCTGTAATGTTAACACATCAGGCCGCTGCGATGCTCCGTGTGATAGAACAGTGTGGGAGCGCGTGTTCGCTGGTGTGTGACTGTTTTTCTTTGCATCCGAAGAGCCCGCAGCTGGGAGTCATCTCTTCTTGATGTGTCCCCCCTGAACCCCCATCTTGAACCC
>OOFC01048212.1:0-21138 GCA_900323345.1 Pseudochromis fuscus
ATCTTAGTGTTTTATCCAACACTGTATTAGCTTTACCCAACATTGTATTGGCTTTATCCAACATTTTATTGTCTTTACCCAACATTTAATTGTTTATACCCAACATCTTGGTGTTTTATCCAACATTTTATTGTCTTTACCCAACATTTAATTGTTTATACCCAACATCTTGGTGTTTTATCCAACATTTTGTTGTCTTTACCCAACATTTAATTGTTTATACCCAACATCTTAGTGTTTTAGCCAACATTTTGTTGTCTTTACCCAACATTTTATTGTCTTTACCCAACATTTAATTGTTTATACCCAACATCTTGGTGTTTTATCCAACATTTTATTGTCTTTACCCAACATTTTATTGTCTTTACCAAACATTTTATTGTTTATATGCCAATCTTACTGGGTTAAATTGACCCAGCATGTAGTTGGTCCAATATATATCCTGGGTATAGTTGATTTATCAGCTTTAGTGTACCTGTATGGTAGATGCAGATACAAGCTTTTGGGTTACACCTAATTCATCCTAGTTCTGCACTAGTTCATGGCACTGTGTGGCCTAAAAGTCTCTCTTCCTTTGCCAAAGTGTGTCAGCTCTGCTCTGCCATGCCTGGTTAGATAGCTTCTGTGAAACCTGCCGCCAGGAGTCCGCAGTTAATATAGCGTCCTGTTTATTGAGCTGTAAACTGGATTTTCTGAGGCTGCCCTGGACACAAACCAAAGTAATCATTTTGCTTTTGTCAAGCCACAGGGCTGAGGCAGGCTGAGATGGAGAGCTGCCCTAAACTCACACACCTTTTCATTCGGCACCCCTCTTCAAAGCTTGAACCTTTCCCTGCTCAAGCTATTTCTTCTGTAGCCTATCAGTCTGACATTTATCAGATCCATGCATTGACATAATACAACACAAATAATTAGTTTTAATTCATCTTTCCACTCCTAACCTTACAGCTGTAGTATTCTGTTTGCTATAGTCCGCTCCCATTTATAGCTGCTTTATTTCATTCTTCTTTCTTTTAGTATGGGTTTTGTATTTTTGTTGGACATCTATTCAGAACCATTTCCAAAAGAGGGTGATCTGGGCTGACCTTACTTCATTTAGGTACTAGTTTCCTGGAAAAGACTAAAATTACAATTACACTCTGATAAAGGAAAAGGGTAACATCACAGTAAATATAAAGGACAGGGTTATCTGCAATTATGTGTATATATTTCTGTTAAATAAAATACAGTTCAGTGTTCAATCACAGTCTATTTTAATAAATAACTATTCATTATTTGTCCTGTACATACTGAATACATCAGTCAAACAATGACAGTGTAAAAAAGTATATGAAGCCCTTAGCTAATGACATCAACAAAAGCTAAACGGACTAAGGAGCTAACAAACCTGGAGTCTAATCATTACAGCAAGATTGGAGGTGTAGGTTAGAGCTAATTTGACTTGACCAATTATTAAACCCTGATGCTCACTTCATTAATTCCACAAGGGGATGATTTAATGGGCAGTGTTAATGCAATGAAGACTTGAAAGACTTTAATTGTTTGTGTGTTGTTAACACATTGTCATGCTTGTGATTTTGACGAGGATCAGATCATATTATATAACCAATCAACGTATAAATAAATAATGTTTAAGTAATTCTGAAGTGTTCACGTTTTTCTGGTGACTGTAGGTCGATGATTAAACGTTAACAAAAAAACATGTGTGAAGATTATTTTCTTTTTAACTGTGGGTTGTCATTATTAATGTCACTGATACTGACTCGTTGGTTTGTGCTGCTGGCTGATGTCACAGCAGTCATCAGAGGGTTGGAGTCACATGATGACAAGTTTGAACAATCATCACTGGACCTGTCATGAGGTCAAATATGAAACCTTAAAACCTGGGACTCCTGCCAGTCAAACAGAAATGAAGAAGTTTTCTTAATGGATATATAATTAAATCCTGTGACCCTAGATTCAGCCCTACCTGTATTTTGCAAACAGTTTGGCTTATCTTTGTCATTCTAAAGTAAGATACAGTCAGTTATTAATCGAGTATAGTATTAACTGTGAATTACTGTTTCTCAAAACCTTGTAAATGTAAATCTTGTAACGGTATTCTAACATTTCCAGATTATATTTTTGTGCTTATTTGAGATAACTGCTGCATGCAGTGGCATGGAAAGAGGATCCATGCAGCAAATTTGGCAGGGATTTATCCAGCTGTTTCAGTGATTTAAGAAGTCGAAGCTGAGACGGTTGCATGAATAAGCAGCTGAAATGTTGCCTGCGTGAGTGCACTTGTTTTCCTACATAACTGTGTGTCCGTATATTCTGAGAGTTGATACATGAGTGTTTGTGTAAAACCAATCCAGGTGTATATACATGCAAGTCTCCTTGAGCCCGTCTGCTGATATGCTATCCCTGTGACTCTTTAAGTTGTTGTTGTTGTCACTGTTGAATTGTGTTACAGCTCACTGGAGCCCACCTGCAGCCCCGGCAGCTCTGCCTGTGTCAGCAATTTGTCTTCGGGTTTAACTGGATCATTATGAAAGGAATAAGGCCAAGACAACATTTTATTTAGTCTCCCTGTCATGTCAAAAATAATACCAGGGAGATCAAATAGTCAAAATCACATTTTCTGATTTAGTGCAAGGGGGTACTGAATATGAAACAAAAGCTATGCGAGTGTATATGAGTAATGCCTTGCCTACCTGCAGTTGTATGTAAATAGAGTCTATTTTTTTCCTACCTCAGATTTGCTGAAATGCAACGCAAAATAATATGCATGTATGCAAATGTGAATGTGTGTGTTTGTTTTGAAGTACCTGTGTGCGCTCCAGACAGCGAGCTAAGAACACGGGAGTGCTGCGTGGCCCCGTCATACACCTCCACAATGTCATTCAGAGCCGTCTGGAAGAAGGCAAACTGACTGAAGACCACTGAAACAGAACAGCAAGTGGACACAACACTGACATTAGAGGAAAATCTGAAATTAGCTCAAATTAGAGACTACAACAGTGACGCAAAAAAAAGCTCCACAATTCATTTGTAATAACTCTGAAAATCCATTAAAAAAAAGGACCCTGTAGGATCCACATTCAAACGAATATTATCAACACCAATTTCAATCAAAATGTCTTCTTTAAAGCAGGGTGGATAATACAGCCAGTTATGACAACACAACCAAAAACTGATATTACAAGGGAGATCAGCAATTCTGTCTGCGCTTGATGGTCTGTCAGTAGATGAAAGGCTTTGCAATGACAGCCAATCTGTTGTACAATGTGCAGCTAAAGCTCCACTATGGTGCTTTCATCCTTTCAACCCAGCCTTTCTACTGCGATTGCTTGAACATATTCAACCCTTTCACATTCAATCCATGTCGAGTTTACTTGTGGCAAATACTACAGGTTGAAGAGACTGAGGCAGACAGGAAGAGGGCAGAGGGGGATGCAGCAAAGAAGAATAGCGCTCTCCATTAGGTGTGATGGTGAGACTTCATCTTCTGAGTTACGCTCATGAACTTCAAGACGACTCAGCATCTGTAATCTCCTACTCGCTTGGGTCATTTGTGCAAACTCCTCATCAGCGTCTGTGATGTAGGAAACCATTGGTTGCTGTGGCACCCACCCTGTCCTACTGCATTGAGGGAAAATAGCCTGTCATTAGGGCTGGTGCATCAGTCTAATGAGAAGCGGCAAGATTGGAGGCGAGAGCATTTGTGGCTCTGCACGACAAAGTGAGTCGCCTTGGGCCTAGCTGTCATTTTCCAGGAAAATGCTAATGTGGACTTTAATTATTTCAATTTCTTTCCTTCCCTTTGACTTCCATTGAGTGAAATATGCTGTCGACACGGTCCAAAGAAGGACGGGCGCCCAGTCATTTTGGAACAGCACTGGACCTCTGAATGGGCGTCATGACCTAAACATTCAAAAAATGACTGGGATGATGTACCCCAGAGCCAAAGACATGCCCCTTCGCTGCTTTTTTGTGGGTAATTTAAAATGATAGGAGTTGAGCTTTCCCCTTGAGAGACATGATGCTGTTAACTCATTAAAGAGCCAGAGGGAAGAGAGGAGGAAGTGGGAGATAAAAAGAGAGAGACAGACAATCTGAGACTGAACGTGAAGCAGAGAGAACATCTCGGGCAAGTAAGTGAAACATGTTTCCTTCTGAATTTACATGTTGGAGCTGTGTCGCACTTCAACATTGTTGTGCTTTCTGAATAATTCACTGCTTCTATGGCATCAGATTACACACTGGAAGCACACTGTGACCTTTAAAGTTGGAAATGCCAAAAAAAAGCGTTGAAACTCCAGGAAATCTGAATTTACCAGGCACCTTTTCATTTTATTTTTTGTGATGTGATTAAATTACTGTACAAAGGTAAGGTGAACATGTACAGTACAGACCACAAGTTTGGACACACCTTCTCATTCAATGTGTTGTCTTTATTTTCAGGACTATTTACATCGTAGAGTGAAGTAAAGTAATGATGGCCACTTGTTTTTCTTTAGTTAGCTGATTGGTTCTTGCCATAATATGTATTTTAACAGTTGTCCAATCGGGCTTAACCTGACTTCTGCACAACACAACTGATGGTCCCAACCCCATTGATAAAGCAACAACTTCCACTAATGAACCCTGATAAGTCACAGCTGTGAAGTGGAAACATTTCAGGTGACGACCTCTTGAAGCTCATCCAGAGAATGGAAAGAGTGTTCAAAGTAGTGATCAGACCAAACGGTGGCTATTTTGAAGAAACTAGAATATAAAACATGTTTTCAGTTATTTCACCTTTTTTAGTTCAGTACATAACTCCACGTGTGTTCATTCATAGTTTTGATGCCTTCAGTGAAAATCTACAATGTAAATAGTCATTAAAATAAAGAAAAAACATTGAATGAGAAGGTGTCTCCAAACTTTTGGCCTGTAGTGTATATATAGGGCAGTGAAATGGCAGTGGATATGAGGACTCTAAATAACTGTGTGAAAAAAATGCATCCAGTAAACTTCTGAGAAACTAATAAAGTATAATAATAAGTATAAAAAAATATTAAAACTAATAAAGAGTGAATATTTTCTTTTGCACACCAGTCAATACGAATATTCAGTTGCAGGAATTAAATTTCTCCTTATTCTCTTTATTTCCTGCAGCGAAAAATAATAAAAAAAGCACAATTTACAAAGGTACTTGAGTGTATTTTGAGCCTGACGAGGGCATATTGTGCATTAGAGAAGGATTGCATCTTAATTAAACACAAATAATTACAAACCTTTATTCACAAATACACACCCAGCTATAAATGTGCCAGGACAACAGGTACAGTAAAATGGTGCTCTTGCTTTGGCTTACCGTAATCCTTGGGTACAACTACGGAGTACAAACACGTCCGTGCAGTGCTGTAGTTGCCAGGGTAACCGGGAGACAAGACCACTCCCTCTAAGCCAGAGTACTGTCCACCACATGGAGCTACAGAGAGACACAGAGGCAGCGCATGAGGAGACAACCAAAAAGAGGACGGGCCAGACATTGAAGTCAACGCTGGAAGCTTCCATTTCTACCTCCTGCTTTCCCATCCCTTCTGCTCCATCACCCTGAAATTACTTTTCTTGTCTGATTGGGCTTCGGGTGGGAGATGTCCCTGGTGTTTGCCACAGTGAAATTGCAATGTTTTCCAAGTGTCCGTCTGGGTTAGCCTGGCTGTAATGAGGCCTGGATCTTCTCTACTAGTTCAAGCTCCTTAAAAAACGCCCTGCATGTGTTTGTACATTTGTAGAGTTTCTAAATCCACCTACGTATTGTGGGTTCTGCTCGCGTGAAAATCTGCGTCTCCCTCCCTGACATATAACTGAGGCTTCACACTGCGAGAGCCAGCATCTGTAGGTGTCGGGGATCTTTTCCCGGCTTTCCAGGGAAAGAGGTTTTTTGTGTGTGTGTGTGTGTGAGAGTCGTGTCATGGGAATATCACAGAGCCGTCAGAATGATGCAGGTTTTTGCTGCGAGTGTGAGGAGGAGATATGCAAAATAAGCAGCTCCTTTCACACTGCAGATTAAATTAAAGCTACGCGCTCACATCTATTAATATTAGCAAAACCCACACAGCTTTGCACATATACCTGTAGGACATACTTGTGTGGAAAAGACTACATGATTAGATATGTATGTTTACATGTGATAAATCTATAAGCGCTGATGTGGTTTGTGTTCCTAACAACCGACTCCAGATGTCAGTGTTTACCAATGCAGATGGGTTTGGGTTTGTTCCAGCTCGGCTTGCCATCTCCCCCCATGATGCAAGTGAGCGTCGGGTCTCCCTCTAGTGTGTAGCCGCTGTCGCAGTGGTAGGTGACAGTGGAGCCCAGCTTGAGATCGGTGCCCACCCGAGTCCCGTTGCGCACCAGGCCTGGCTCGAAGCAAGATTCCCTAGGGTTTTCTGTGGGGAGAAGTAACACAGTGGAAAATCAGTGACAGACGAGAGCACGTGTTGGTATTCAATAAAAGGATTTCTGCATCAAGCTGCTGCGGCGATACTGGAATAGAAATTGTTTTTCTGCCTTGGGTTACTGATATACTTGGATTTCTAACTTCCTTCCTTTGTGGCCCCGTTTACTCTTTTCCCCCCTCGTTTCCTGCACCTCCTGTGCTTCTTTCCTCTTTGAGTAAATTTATCTCACTGACTGCCACTTTTCTCCCCCAGCCCTTGACGGTGGCCTCTCATCTGTGGCTGCTGGGGTATGTATGGCTGTGGAGACAGACAGGCAGCTGATTGAGAGTGGCGTGGCTCTGGCCCAAGGTCTGCTGACTGCACACAACCGCCTCTCAAACAACGCTTCGCTGTGCAGTCAACTGGAGAAGACAATGCACATACGCAAGCTTTCTTTGTCCAGCACACACACACATGTGCACGCAACACCCTGCCAAGCCTCACTCACACACTCTCTGCATCTAACCACATATCAATCACCACTCTTGAGGTCGTAAGAAAGATGTCTCGCTCAATTTACCTTCACATTGTTCTTAGGTGGAAAATGCGCACGTGAGAGGAAGCCTGTCAATTTTGCACACTTCACACACTCACGGCTAAAGTAAACATAGGAAAAATGCCCAGAGCAATTTAGTTCAATCTTAAGCACAGTCCACTCTGTTTTCGCAGCAGACGTCAATATTTGATGATTTAACAGACGAAAGGGAAGGTGAGTTGAATGTTTTCTCTTGTCAGGGAGATTTTTACTTACAATTCTGTGTTTGACAAAGTAATATGTGCAAAACTGGAGCTGTTTCAATATCAACTAGCTGAATGCAAACTTTAAATACGGGGAATTTAAGAAAACAATGCTCATATTGCATAAGCAACAAAGCATAATCCGGCTGTGGCGATTCTATAGACTGAACACTGTTGCCCTCTTGTGGTGAGACAGCAACACCTTGTTATTCATCCATTATAAGTGACAGGAATTTAATGGGATTGGGGAATTTTTTATTTATTTTTTTTTCTTCAGACAGGATCCAATCCTCTGATCCTGCACAAAATGTACCGTATTTTCCGCACTATTGAGCGCTCCTGTCTATAAGCCACTATTGAATTTATTTGAACAGTTTCATGTGGTCCACTCTGACCGGGTCTGATGTGACGACGCTAAATGTATCGGTGGCACGGAGCTTGCTAGCTTGTAAAAAGCTAACGAGCTTCGTGCTGCCGATACATGAGCCGTACCGGTGTTTAAGCCGCAGGGTTCAAAGCGTCGGAAAAAAGTAGCGGTTGATAGTCCGGACAATACGGTAATTGTTTTCATGTTTGGTGATACCCTATCTCCTTATATGGCTGAGGTATTAAAAATAAATAAATAAATCATCAAGATCTGTTCGGTAGCTTGTCTGTAATGCAGGACAAAAACATAATTATGTACTCTAATACCCTGCTTATTTTCGATACTGTTGTATTTTACACAAGCCATATAATGTTACTGTGATCGAACAGCTGACAAATTTAATATGTTTAATGTGTTGATTTTCCTTTCTTTCTTTTTTTTTACCTCCACCAACAGAGTGATGTTTTTGCCATTTCTCAGTCCTGTTTGAAAAATATAGAAAAAACAACAACGATAACTAACTACTTCACAACTAACAACATTTTGTAACAAATCAGAGGATGAGATTCTGTCCATGAGAATGCTGAGAAATCCCTCTGTTATGGTGGGTGAAACTTTTAACAAGGTAGTGTTGCTATTTCACCACAAGAGGGCAACAGTGTTCAGATGATCGCATCAACTGGATTATGCTTTGATAGAGGTTTGTGCTAATTCTCTTGTTAATAAAAAACAAAGTTTCTGTCAAATTCAGATGTATTAGTGGCAGAAACACAGCACCTTGGATGAATGCCTTTCTTTTTTTTTTTTCAAAGCTTAAAGCTGGAGACCTGCTGACCAAACAAGAGCCTGCCCTTCAGAGCTTAACAAGCATGTGGTCTGTCTGTCACTCAGGGCACCTGTTCTAGACAGGCTGAGCCCTTTGGTGGACTTGTAGAGACCTGAACCTTCCCTCGCCGCCTCCCCAATTAAACCTGCACACCTCAAAAGAGACAGCCCGGGCGTGATAAATGTTGCAGGTATTAGGACTGACCCCATACTCAAGCTAGTTGAGAAAAGGTCGGTCGCCACAATGAAGGTGGCCGATTTAACAACCCTCGCCTTGGGACTTTTGTAGGTGTGAGAGAAACCGGGGGGAGAGGCATCATCTGTTTTTGAAAAATAGTCAAAGGAGTTCAGGTGATGTGATGTGAAGTGAAAATGAGCGCGAGACTGGGTGAAGGTATTGGGTTAGACAGATGTGAGTGTGAGGGCGCTTGCATGTGCGTGTTTTCTGTGTTTAAATGTCCTTGTCGGTGTATGTTATTCAAATGTGGCTCAGGCATGGAAAGTTTTTAGCCCATATATTTCCCTGGAGAGCCTCAATCAAACAAAAGCAGAGACACAGGAACAGAAAGACGTAAAGACCGCTCGGTGAAGAGGCTGACAGCACCTCAGGCACATGTTGTAATGCAATTTCCAGTGGCGGGCTGACCAAATACAAGCTGTGCCAACTTGTCAACTTGCTGCTTCCTCACCAAACAGACCCAAAGTTGCAGCCAAACATGCTTTTGTGCCATGTTGTTTGTCTGAAACTGAGGAGGTAATTTATGTATTATTTGGTTATGGTTCATTAGTGTGGAGAATTGGAAGTGGGGTGAGGGAGTTTTTCTGAGCCACACAGTGGGTCCATCTGTTCTACCAGATTGGCCATACAATATCACACAATGTATCACACACTGCAGTGAATATTGCTTGGAGTGAGTTAAGGGGCAGGCTCTGTAACACTGTCTAGCGTTTCACTACATTTGTTTGCAGTTTGCAAATGAATTGCAGAGATGTATTGCATAAACAGGTAGCGTTCTACAAAAAAAAAAAAAAATCTGTTGAATTGCTTATATAGATCAAATCCCATCTGAGCACCAGCCAAGAAACAGAGCGCTCAGGGTCGATCTGGAATTGGTTAAACGTCTGATACCTTAAACAGCTCTAATTGAGGCCTGGAGATTTAGGAAGATTTAACACTGTTCTCTCAAGCAAAGCCCTTAACAAAGATGCCCTGTCTAATTTAGAGCTTGTTCTGTGTCTGTGTATTTGTTAGAAGAAAGGCTTTAACATACAGGCGCTGAGGTGTTTCCCCTCGAGGCTCAAACACAAATGCAGAAAACACAGATGCGCCGTGCTATCCTTAAACCGACGGGCCAACTTTCAAGGACGTCTGCGATCACGCTGCACCGCGTGTGCCTCGTGTGAACAAATACATTCGGCTCCCCCCGAACAATTTGCTGCGGTCAGCCAAGCTCAGACATGAGACAACAAAACGTTGTTTGCTCTAATTTATCAGCCTTTTGTGCAGCTGCACCGATCAAAAAGAGCTTAAGCACACACGCTGTCAGCTTTTTATTTTCATAATTCTTTGTGTTAGTAGGCTACTAGAGGAGGTGCACATCAATGCCGACACCCAGGCGCACCAGGGCACAAACGGGGAGGGTGGTGATCAGAATGCTGCAGCGCAGACACCCCATTCTTTCACTAAAGCATTTTTCACAACACTAATCTCACTCGCTTTGGACTAGACACAAGAGAAAGTTAAAAAGAAACAATCCGCAAGGTCGATAAGCAGCAGAGGGTAAATCCATTCTTACTCTGCCAGAGAAAGAATTTTAAAACATGAATTGTTTGGGGGATAAAGTCACACATCCTATTTAAAATTCACTGTTTTGTTCAGAACCATACGATGCTTGGAGAAGAACAAAGAAAAAAAATACTGATGACGAAATCCACGTTTCCAGCAGATTTATTGTTTGGTCCACTTAACCAACTACTGCATTTTCTCACCTCATTTCTGTAATGGAGAGTTACATACCTGTGTACTGCAGCACAAATCCATTGCTGCTAAGGGAAGCATCGCTGCGGAAAGCCAGGAAGAGAGTGTTGGAGCTGCTCTCAATGCGATCAGGGACATCTGTGCCATAGAAACTACCCAACAAGGGGCTGAGCGAGTCTGGCCCATCGTAGATATGCAAGAAGTCATAACTGGGCTCCAAGCTGAATCTGGACATTGACATAAAAAAAAAAAAAAAAAAAAAAGTCAGAATATCTGCTGCTTAGATGAGCTACAAGTGATACCAACATCAGTTTATAGTGTTTACCATCAAGAATTGATGAACTGAAACATAAATAATGGAGCAGCAATGACAGGGATGTCCTGTTGAAATGTCAAAACAAATGTGTTGCAGTTTTCGTGAAGCTTACTGGTTAAAGCTCAGAGAGATGACATAGTCCTGTGTGACAGTGACTGTCCAGTCACATTCCCTGCCATGAGGGTACGGTTCAGGATAGTCCGGGGACAGAATCAGCCCGCTAGGACCTGTCAGGTTGCCGCCACATGGAGCTACGAAAAAAAAGAGAAATTCATGACAATGCAGTGCAGTGACTCTAACAGTGAATGACAAAATACATTTACGATGTTACAATGATCTAATACAAATTTTATTTTGGGTAGCAACAAACCGGAAAGCACCCAGAGAGCACAAATCACAATGTATGTCTGATATCCACCAAACTCTCAACATTTTAATCTCACCCTGCATGTGTGTAGATTTGTTACCAATTATGTGTTTTTAAAACATTCAGGAGATTGGGATTTTATTGAATTTTGTGAAGTACTCTCGATCTGTTTATAGGTTTTCCAGGAGTAAAAAATAGCACAGGAAAAAAATATTTTGCATCGCCATAAATGTTAAAAAGAAAGAAAACTGACTTAACTGTTATTTATAATCTGCTGTTTGTGGTGTGAGGCCTCCCCACAGGAATTTATAGTGACGGATGAGACAGCTGTGACAAAGCTAATGCCCACTGACACCGGCTTACTTTATTCTCACCATTAAGTGTCAGAGAACTGTCCAACCCTTCACCCAAAAATGATCTAATTAAACTAAGCACTAATTAAACAAGGCAGCTAATTACCAGGTCTTAATTGCCATTGTTAATTACTTCACATCGTTTAGTGGAGCACCAAGTGTGATCATATATTTAGAAAAAAAAAATGCAGTTAAAGGAGCATAGGTCTGACTGAGAGGTCTTTGTTGTTATTGAGAAGCAGGATAATCAGATCTCTCTGTCTGCTGCAGTGACTTCAGTAAATGTCTGGGGAACATGGCAATCTGGTTTGCCACTTAAGATTCACTTAAGGAGTCACTTAAGTAATCGAGTTAAGAATCTATATTGTCTACGGTTCCACAAAAGTAAGAGAAGATATACAGTAGAATAGATTGGTGTTCAACCTCCTCTTTCTACTAATTGTAATTAGAAAATGACACTACCACATGATGTTTACAGTATAATTTTATGAAGTGTGTTGTATTTCCTTACAAAATCATGTGTTCTTGACAGTGTGAAAATTATGTTTTTATTAGCTGTATTGTTCATACCTGTGCATGTAGGTGGGTCTGGTTGCCAGAAGAAGCGACCGTTGATCTCGGTGCATGTGATCCTGTTGGCCCCCTGCAGGATGTAGCCGGGATCACACTGGAACACGACATGGTCCCCCGGCTCCCTGCTGTCCCCACCGCGGGTGCCGTTAGTCGGCATACCCGGGTCGTTGCAGGAAGTTGCAGTCGAGACTGAAGAAGCAAAGGATGGATTAATCAGTGAAATGAAATGCATAGTGGTTCTCACCTACCAAATGAAAAGGGCAATATTGTCATCCAATAGTTAACCCTGTGAGTGGTTCACCACCTTCCAACAACTTCTACCATCCTTCCTTCTCACCAGAGAACTGCAGAGCGAAGCCCTGCTTGCTGGTGAAGAAGTCCGTGGTGAACTGCAGACTGACAGTGTTGAAGGTGCTGTGGGCGTCCGGGGGCAGCACCGAGCCGCTCAGCTCCCTCAGCAGCACCCCGCCATCCTGAGGCCCATCCCAGATCCGAAGCACGTCGTGGACCTCCTCCGTGTGGAAGACCAGGAAATGTAGACTGTTAAAAAAAGAAGGACAAGATACTTTAGAGAGCCTAGAAGGACAGATGTTTTTAACAATCTCTGAAAAATGTAAAGCTGACTCTGGTTACAGCCACCTCTAATTTGAACTTTTAATTTGCTAAAACAAACCTTGGCTCCTGTCACATAATGTTAGTGGAGGATTGCAAGTCATCTGCATCCTCACTTCTGTCTTTGCACAAGGTTATAATCAAGGTTCATTATTTTGTTTGTGTAGATTAAAATGAATTATCATAATAATAAACAGAAAAAAGAAAAAAAAAAGAGAAAATACTTGCTTTTCACAATAAAAGTCACAATTTAAATAAAATATGTAATAAATGACGAGTCAGAGAAGGTGAGGAGAAAATAAATGGATTAAATCAATCAGAGTATTTAAAAGAATCAGTGAGCAGCAAGGTAATAATGTGATTAGAGCAGACAATAAGAACAGAAGGAAAGACAAAAACACCGTTAAGGCTAAATGTTAAAGGGGGAAAACAAATAGCATTTTTAAAGTGAATCACAGACGTCAGAAGCAGAGCATTCACTGGATGTTCCACAATGTCAGTCAAGCAGATACGTCTGCCACAGCATTTAATAGTTTCAGTCTAGACATCAGAAAGATGATGCTGTCAAAATATCTACCCTTCACTTTGGCTTAGACAGCTGTCAGCCAGCTGGTGGTCCGATGGATGTGAAATGCACTGTAGCTGTGTGTGTGTTTGTTTGTGTAAGTTTGCCAGCTTCAATGCAGTGGATTCATAATGATTTATTACTTAGAGCCTTGTGTACGAGCATGCATGTGTTTTGAACAGGCTCAGCAGGACTAAAGAGAAAGAAAGCGGTGCTGAAGGTGAACAAATGAGAAAAGGAAGGTGATGTTGACATGGACTACTCAATATAAAGGACTTATTTACAGACAAAGAGTATTCTCAGCAGCTTTATCCTGCGGCAAAGTCTCAAATGCTTCCAACAAAAACTTTTAAAAAATGAGGTTCGTTGATGGCAACTCGTTTAATTTGTGCCTTTGATTTTCTTTTTATCCCCTCTGCATTGCGATGCTGTCTTGCATACTTTTAAAATAAAAGAAACTAGAAGAAATGAGGTTGTGTTCAAAGGAAAATTCTTGGTGAAAATTGTTGCATTAAAAACCTCTACTCAGGATGATGTAACACCCTGAATAGATCACAGAGATTTCAATTCATGTTTTTGAATAGAATACTGAAGCAAAAAGTCATTCAGGTGAGAAATGCTAATGTGAGTCACTCTATAAATAATAAAACACATTTAAATTTTATCCAAATGTTTGGACAGTGTGATTCCCTGAGATGAAATCTGTTTAAAAGATACAGTGAGTTAATATGAAAATCTAATATAGATTTAATTAGGAAAGTTTTCTGACAAATAATTTGCACCAAAGCAATTTCCTGACACTTGTCTCCATGTTTCAATAATTTTGGTTTTAATGAAAACCAAACAGCAGTCTTCCAAAGTCAATACTACTGCAATAAAATACTTGCATAGCAGCTTAAGTGAGTTTTTTGTTTTTAATGGAGTAGTCTGTTGAGCAGTGTGTATTGTACTATTTTGTCCAGAAGCTTAAGCTAATAACAAAATTGTCTAGTAATTAAAAAAATATATGTATTTATGTTTTTTAATCTCAATGAGCAGAACCTCTGTCCCAGTCATCCAGTGGAAACCATGGTGGTTTGAGTGGTTTTCGTATCCCTGTCCCTTTCTACGCATACTCACAAAGAGCCTTGAGCTATAGATGATGCAGAAGAGAAACAGCAACCCACTGATATGTCGGGTTTAGCAACAAGTTCCCACTGTTTCTGCATAATTGGTGTCAGACTCTGATTCCCATACTGTCTGATGTGTGAGCAGCAGCCACAGGCTATTCAACAATGGGCTCTATGTGTGTGTGTGTGTGTGTGTGTGTGGTTACTGTACATAACCTACTTGACAAGTCCTGTCACAAGGCTTGTGAAAGAAGTGCACATAAAACAAACAGATAGGCGCACCAGTGAATATTCACACAAATGTACACTGATAGGTATATTTTCAAGGGTACGCTACATTACATGTGCATACATATAAATCCACGCCTGGGAAAAGGAGTACAAGACCAGAGCCTTGCATACATTAACCTCCTTATCTCTGAGAAGCAGCACGTCACGTTTCTAACTTTCATCATCTAGGAACTAGCATAAATACTAATCCTGCTCATTGTACTCATTCCTCTGCTTACGCCGCTATTGCTTCTACTCACTGAAGCAGAGATAATACCCCGTGATATACAGTGCAGTAATCATTCAAAGCTCAATGGAAAATAATAATATTCTAAATAATAAACAGGATCACATTACCAATATATATCCGAGCTGGAGGAAGAGATAGAAGTGAGAACAAGCTACGAAGATCCACAAAGAGGTTCAGTTGTGACTCGCTGCCAAACTTAAATTAGACGGAGCACCATCTGTGTTTTCTTCTGTGGCACTGTGAATCAGACCCTAAAGTTTATAGTGTAGTAAGAGTCAAAAAAGACACAAATTTATTCTGTTTAGAAAGCAGCAGCTTAAAGACAGGCAAAGTGGATGTCAACCAAAAAAAGCAAGACCCTAAAATTCACAACTACAAGACAATGTTTCTCCTGGACAGCGCTAATGTGCAACGAGTTTGTATTTACAGCTTAATGCAGTAACTTGTTTTGATTATTTGTTTTGATCTGGTCCCGATCCAATTGAAAGCTTAAAAATGAGACTTTGTACTGAAATATGATTTATTAAAACCTGTCAAACATTTGAAATAAAGTTGTGACTCTAATACAAGCCTGCCTCAAAATACAGGTTTGTTACTTTCTGCAGTTGAGGTAAATAAAGCTCCCAGCCACACTGTTGACTTCTTGGGGTAAAACTGCACCAAAACTGGTTAAATTTGTACATGTCCTGTGATCTTGCCTCAAACTGAATCCCTTGTTCCTTGGTTACTACCTGATCTCTTCAAAGATGTGTTATATAACCTCCTATTGCAAATACTGTAATAATAAAGCAATACTGTAGTAACCACCACCATCTTGATGATTCCCCCAACTTCATGCAAAGGTTGTGTTCAAAGGTCTCCATCTCTGCCATGTGAGTGCTGCAGGCTTTCAGATGGTGCTGATGCAAATACTGCTATGAAACCCTCAGGTGCTATGACCCTCCACCTTTCCATAGTTAAGACAGGATATACTGAATTCACAGAAATTGCTGGAATAACATAGAAATACAATGTGGGTCTCTTCATTTGGACCATTCTTGTGCATATATGTGTATGTATTGAGAGTGCAGATGATGTGAGTGAACATACAGCACAGTACTGGGGATGTGCACGGCTGGAATTGAGCATCAGTCACATGTAGGATCTCATGTTCTAATGTAACCTTTGGGACTATCGGGCATCGAGCTCTGTTTCCAGATTTATCTTTCCAAAGAAAGATGGAAAAGGTGGGTGGAGAGGGAGAAGTACGGTGAGGAAAAGCAGAAGGTGAGGGGAGGGAACAAAAATAGGACCCGACGTTATTCACGGCCGGGGCTGCTGGAAGAGGAGGATGACGCCAGGAGGATAAGAGGATGATGGAGAGCAGAGGAAGCTCCGAAGGATGTAGGGACTTGTGCTGGGAGGTGGGATGGATCGGATGGACGTGGGTTGCATGTTAGGATAATAGGTTGTTTTTTTACTGCATCTAAATAGTGTATCTTTCATTGTCAGTCTGAGAATGAAAGCTGCAGGGTGGGATGAGGAGATAGCGAAAAGAGGGAGATGGTGGAAAGATAAGAGCGTTGCAGGAAGGTAGTAAGAAAGGATGTTGATTTTGGGATATAAAAACATCCCTGTTTTTTTTTTTGCTTTCTGTTATCTGAGGTCTCAGTAGAACATATAGGGCATGTAGACTGCACTTTTCTTTTAATAAACCAATCCTCTTGGTTGCTTTTTTCCTTCTTTATGGCCATTCCCTATTTCCCTTGCTTTAGCAAAGTGTGTAGATGTTAAATGCTTCATTTTCAGAATAACCAAGACGGGAAATGTTTGTTTCCGATGGGAAAAGTCCATTTAGAGACAGCTCCTCCACTTAACGCGAAAGCTTGTGGGGTGAAGTGGAGTGGGTTGGGGCAGGGGAGGGGAGGGAGGTACTGGAGAGATGAATAAAACGACAGATTGAGAGTAGTGAAATCGCTGTATGTCTCACTGAGGAAAAGGAAATTTGGGTCTCTGTGTGCAGTTAACGTTTTGTGGAATCATAGGAAACCATGTTTTGAAGTTTACGACTGAGGGCTCTCCTTTACACTTTGGTCCCCTCTTAACAAGATAAAACAGTTCAATCAAGTGTCAGAGGAATCGCCGCGAGGAGATGAGATGGAGAAGAGAAGGATGGAAGAGATTTCTCAGGTCTCTTTTGATTCTGCCTTAACTATTTTGTATTCATATGAGAGAAATAGAGAGAGAAATAGAGAGAGCTGGGACTCTCTCATATGAATACAAAACAGTCTAGCTGCAATCACGAGTCCTGTGGGGAGTCTTCAGAGTAGGTGTATGTGTGCATGAAGATGATAAATAAGTAAGTATGTGGGGGTGTGCATGGATGTGTGTGGTATGAGGGAAAGAGCAGAGAGATGTAGAGCAAACACACTCTTCCAAATGCACTGTGTTCTTAAAACTAATTGAGATAGTGTGTAAAGGCAATGTCACAGTGAGAGCTAACCTCATCTGTATGTGTGGATGTGGCCTCTGTGGGACTGTCCCTGTGGGATCATTCATCACGACGGAGACACATCCATACAATGGGCTTTAAAAGACATTCAACAGAGCAGACAGTACGACCAGCACATCTGGGTTGTCTTGACACCTGAACCAGGCTGTGGTCACGACAATCTTTGCTCAGTTCATTTACTGAGAGGCACATGATGTAACAGCACGTAAGCAGCGTTACCACACAGATAAAAGAAAGTTCGCAATGATTTGAAGGTGAAAGAAGATGCGAAATTGGGAAGATGAATATATGAGTTAAAAGTCGGGGAAGTGCCAACACACATTCACATCCCTGTACTTATAAGCAATATCCATTTTTCACATCCATCGCTTTCAATGTAACCATGTGGTCCCAAATCCTTCTATAACAAAAAATTATGTCAAAACTAGAAAGCACTCAACCTCCACCGAGCCATAATCCAGCTGTACTGATGCTACAGACTGAACACTGTTGCCCTCTTGTGGTGAAATAGCAACATAACAGTATCTTCTTAAACCAGATGCCCAGTACACTCATAGAGATTTCCTGGGATTTGGGGATTTTTGCAACAGGATCCCATCCCAAATTGAACCAGTAGTTTCAGGGGTAATATCCTATCTGTTCAAAAAACTTCACTGAGATCTGTTCAGCAGTTTTTCCCATAATGTTTCTAACAAACAGATAAATCAGCAACTCAACACAATACAACCTTATAAATGAGGACAAACCAAAGTAATTATACTATATTATATTATGTTATCCCGTATTGCACAAGTAGTTTACATTCAAGTACATTTCTGCATATGTCTAAATCGAAGATATGCACTGGCAGTAGTTTTTTGTGTGTCTTATGTTATATATGATGTATATGTTATCTTTTGTCATGTTATATGTGGCACAGAGGGACGAGGACAAACAGCATTTCACACCTCTGTATGTTTTCAATATATGTGACAATAAAAAGCACAGATCTTGAATCTAACCCTTATTTTGAATGATCCAAAACTCCCACTGATTCATAGGAACATATAGAAATGCAGATATAAAGGAAACACTTGTACTCACACACTATCAAGGCTGAGGGTACCAAAACATAAAGTAGTGCATTGGACAATGTGCCTCCTTTTTGGGGACAACACACCCTAATTAAATTTCCACACAGCATGTTATTCAGAAGAAAAACATTCAGAGTCCAAATCAAATTTGAACAAATCTCTTCTTCTTAGGCTGAATAACACAGACAGTGCTGATGATCTTATCTGGAGACAAATCCTGGTGCTGATCCATAGACAGTAAACAAGGAAATAAAACTGCTAAGATGCTGTGATCGGCCTAATTGTGATTTGTTTGGGTTTTTGCCAGTCGGATGTCAAAAGACAGATGTACATGGTTATAGAGATTAAGTATCCAAAAATTACTTAATTAGCTCAGAGCATTAGAGAGCAGATTGAGAGTATCAATACTACAAAGTCCTTCAAGAGCGCAAACCTCTGTCTAGACATAATCCCGCTGTAGTGATTCTATAGACTGAACATTGTTGCCCTCCAGTGTTGAAATAGCAACACTACATTGTTAAAGCATGGGCTCATTATAACAGATAGGACTTTTTCTGGACCTAA
The DNA here is from genome assembly GCA_900323345.1 of Pseudochromis fuscus. Taxonomy (NCBI): domain Eukaryota; kingdom Metazoa; phylum Chordata; class Actinopteri; family Pseudochromidae; genus Pseudochromis; species Pseudochromis fuscus. The sequence continues at coordinate 18,925 of OOFC01048212.1, forward strand.
TCTTGCCATCTTGAATTAAATAATTTGTTCCTTGAGTAATATGTGATCTCTCACAAAAGAACAAAAACAATTTGTTCAGATACTCAGTTCAGTTTCTTACTCAAATGTGTGTTTAAGTGAAAGAGAGTTTAATTTTTGCCCTGAAGACAAAGCCTTCCCTGCCTTCACATATTGTGCTAGTCCTATTGATGCCTTGTGAACAGGCAAAACAAGCGAGTGTTGTAGTACTTGAGATCGGTCCTGGTGTTGAGATCAGTCTTGAGGCCACTTTTTAAGGGTCTCAGTCTCGTCTCGGAATTGAAGGCATTTTTACTCTGTCTTGTCTCGGTCTTGGACAGGGTGGACTAGGGTTTTTTGATCAAGACCGGTCAAGACCAGGCCAGCACTACTGTGATAAGTGGGAAAAACAGAATGTAGCTGCTGCCTTCCCGGTGTCATCTGGTCTTCGTGACACCTAGAGTGACATGTCCCCTGTACACAGAGAGAGGATGACGGAAATTAGGTTTTGTTGCTGTTGCATTTATGTAAAAGCAAACTAATTTAAAAACAAAGATACTGGTCATTTGGTTCTGTTTTGTTGTGGTTTTTCTTCGATATATACAGTCTTGGTCTTGTCTCGGTCTCAACCTCCAAATGTCTTGGTCTTGTCTCGGTCTCAATACTCTCTAGTCTCGATAATGTCTTGGTCTCGGTTGGTACGGTCTTGACTACAACACTAAAACAAGCTACAGTATTCTAACCTAAAGTGTAAATCATATTTTAGCTCTAAAATCAGAGGACATGCCGCTAATTAAAAACTGAACACCAATTTTAAGATGGACATTTATGGCTTCATTGTTCAGTATACTATGTGGCCCAGATCCCCCATTTGATCTCTGCAGCAGTAACCACTGAATGCTACATCAGTGAAATGGCTCATTGCCTCCCTTATCATCGCTATTCATTTGATCTCGTTATTATCTCTTTATGCCTTACGCCTTATTCCTCTCCCTGCCTCCTACCTATATGCTCTTTACATCAATAACTCTTGGCAAACCGGTCTGCAGGCTTTGTAACACGTCTGCTGTCACTCAGCGCAACTTCCTGTCTCGCATAAACTCGGTGCAGTTTGATTAGTGTGCTACCTTCAGCTTCACCACTGGTTATACAAGGAATCCCTGGGCTAATGCATTGCAAATTCTTCTCAATAATGAATTGCATTGCGTAGGATCAAAGCCATGGATATGGAGCATACCTTGCAGAGGAATGCCAGGCACCCAGAGGTAGTGAAGGCACTAATGAACCTAAAGTAGCACTCATGAGGGACCTGAGGAATGTCAGATGTGCAGGAGATGGGACAGCAGGCACACACAAAATAAATCCATGCAGACAGCACACAGAGCTTTGCAGTATTATGAAAATGACTGGGTATCGTAAACAAAAAACTACATACAGTAAATCATTACAGTTGTTTTTATTTTGGCTCTACTCCAGTGAAATGGGTCAGAATGAAAGAATGACTAGAAACTGAAGCTAAAATACCAGGAAGAGCTGAAGATGCTAATATTCAGAAAGCCAGAGCATTAGCAGGGTAACTACTAGAGTTACATTTTTTCTGCTTCTGTGCGTGAGTGAATACATTATCATCTATATTTGCAAATGAATATTACTGTTGATTGAATTTGATTTACTGTATTTTCCGCACTATAAGGCGCACCTAAAAGCCTTTAATTTTCTCAAAAACCGACACCTTATATATGCACCTTATATATGGATCAACATTGGTTAATTATGGCTACCGTAGTCAGGGGGCGTATATTGTGATTGCACTAACGTTTGATTTACTGTAGTGGTATCAGACTGTTTCTTTTACATGTTTACTGAATCAGGGAAAAGTTCCCTCCACGTTTGTGATGCACTAACTACGTGATAAAAAGTTGCACTACCTGTTGTACCTTGCTGTTGGTAAAAGATAATACTACGTCACTGACGTTACCTCGGGGAAAAAAATACAACAGCTGTTCATGTAGCTTTGAACTGTGACAAATGGAGTTGGAAATACATTGTTTTCAATGAAGGCGGCACAAATACTGGTAAGAGCTACTGGTACGTACGGTACCGTATTGTGAATGTACTAGCTTGTTTTGGGAGTGAACGGAGTTGTCAGAACGTTGGTTTGTATTTCTGTTAATAAAGTTTGACTGACTGACTTATCTGACTGTTTTGTTGACAGAT
>OOFC01048213.1:0-15928 GCA_900323345.1 Pseudochromis fuscus
AGCGAAGGCCACTCCAACTTCCCCGAGGGCCACTACAGCGTCCACAGCAAGCCGGGCTCCAAACTCAACGACATCCTCATGGAAGACACCTTATCACCGGTGAGAGGGGGGGACCCGTTGCTCTCGTCCGTCTCCCCAGACACCTCAAAGGACAGCAGCCGTAAGAGCAGTGTAAGCATGGATGAGAATGAGCAGGGTTGTTAGCACCCCCTGCTGGAAGACACCTCTTCCTGCACCCTCAGCGGCTCACACACTCCCTGCAGCTGCTGGAGAGGCTCTCCTCTACTTGTTTATTTGTTTATTTGTTTCTCTTTCTCCCCACCTCTGTTTACATGTGTTAAATCTTTTTCTATTTTTATTCTTTTTTTTTCTTTTGTTGTCGTTTGTCTTTTGAAGCCCTCGACCTTGATTACAAGGACTGATTTTAAAGTGTTTGCTTTAATCAATACTTTGATGACAATGAGTTACAAAAATAGAAGTTTTTATATTTAAAAAAATATATACATTTATCTTTGGATAGAGGCTAGATTATGTTGTTTTTCTATTGATTCCAAAGAATCTAGGGAAATTATAAATCATGGTCAGAAATGTAGATATTTTGTGGTGAGATGAACACTGCTTTTTAAATCACTAGCAATAATAGAAGGAAAAAAGTCTATTTATTACTATAGTGCTTTACACTCTCTGTGTCTTAGATTGAACTTGAATGTGCCAATGCCTTATTAAGATGTGTACACATCGTTGTTGTATTGCTATGCACATGTTTTGGCTGTTAGCTGAGTCTCTGTCAGTCTTCCAGTTGAAATTTTCTCGCTTGACGAATATTAATCATTTGTAGATTTGATCTTATTTATGTATCTATGTGAACAGGACGTTATGTACACATTCCCCTTCAAATTAATTTATAACAAGGTGTTTAAAAGAGATAATAAATAAAAGCACATTAAAAAAAGTCTCCTTCAAGATAATCATTAAGTTTTTATTTATAATGAGAAACAATCCAATAAGAAAACAAAATGTTCATCATGTCACTGCCAGTGCAATACATTCCTCACTGCATCAATTCAGTTAAACAACAAATTAATGAATGAAGTGTCACATGAATATTGTTGAATAAATCTGTAAATCTTTGTTATTTAATTGATCTAAAAAAAAAAAGTGAATCAGTTGAGTTTTCTTGTGTTGGTTTCAGCACTGATCAGACAAACAGCTGCATCTGCTTCAGTCCTCACACAGTGTCCTGTGCTGTGTTGATCTCAGTTTTTATAAGTGTCCTATTTTTTTTTATACCACTTCAGTGACATTTCATATTCAGGATGTTTTTTTTTCCATTATGTGAACCTTTATATTGCCAAGGAGTATAAGGAGACTGCTTTGGGATTTTGTATGAAATGCATGACATTGTCAAAACACTGGAATGACCTCTGTCAAATGAAATGTGGTTCGTTCGCCTTTTTTTTTTTTAATCTAAGCATAAACTAACTATTGTGTTTGGCTTGTTCACATGCAGACAGAATATTGTATGAGAGTGTAGATTCTTTATGGTTGTTGTATGTTTCCGCAGTTTGTTTTCAGCAGTTGTAGCATGAAGTATGGATTTGTTACACACTGAGAGTCCCGCGACAGCACAGTCTCCGTTTTGTCAAACTATGCAAAGGGTGAAGTTGTGCCTGTGAAGCAGCAGTGTCTTGAAAATGTGATGGGAGTGATTATCTTTTCATTTGAAGTGCCTTACAGTTGTTTCCGTTGCCCCGGTGATGTAAGAGGAGTGATGCAACATGTTTGTTTATTCTGCTGTTTGGTGCCGAGGTCGTTCAGAGAGCAGCAGGACCTTCAGTCAGGGTGGAGCAACACTAGACAGGGTTTGTTCATGTGGAGCCCCAAAGTGTTCAATATGAAATAAGTCATCATAGATACAAAGTAAACAGATATTTATTAACCATTAAATCCTTTTTTTAAGTGTTTTTGCACCCCTTAATAATTTGTGTAACATCTGTCTTATTTCATTTTCACTTGGTGACAGAAAATGTTAAATTATGAGTGAGACAGCCAGTCAACTAGTTGTGAAACAAGTAGCCTCTGCAGCATTAAGGCCAATTCATACTTTCAAAGGGGGCGCGCGCCACTAGCGGACTACCGACGCGCTCAATTCATTCTTAATTCTGCAGCTTGCTCGTGCGCCTGCGCCACGCGCCAACCCTCAAAGACGTGTTGTAAAAGTTTTGGATCGGCGAACCTCCTCGCAACATCTCTCCATGAAGGCGTCCTGATATGCTGGCGCGAGCGTAGTGCAGTTGCTCGCGCCCGGACGAGTGGACAAGTCCGCGCCTGTCCGCTCGAGCGCTCGCTGACGTGTTCGAGACGATGATTTGGCCTTTAATCTGATTGGCTGATTGGCTGATACACTGTCAATATGGAGAACACAGCGCTATGAAAACACTGAAATAACATCTCATTGTTATTTGTTGAATTTTAAATTTTTAATTGAACTAATGACATCCCCATCACCCTCATCTGCGCTGTTCTATGTTAATTAGCCACATCTATCATCGTAATATATTTTACTACTTCATCCTCACATATTGATATTGAACACTCTGGAGCACCACATCTGTGCATTTTATTTAATCTTCAATAATTAACCTGCACTGACAGTGTTTCCAAAGTTGTAGTGAACATGGTGAACCCTCCTGAGACTCGTATGAATGTAGCTCACTGTTCAAACTGCCTGAGTGTGCCAAACTGAAATCCATGTGTATATGAAGGAGACATGAGGAGAAATGTTTCAACTGCTTAGTGATGCACCTTCTGTCGCAGTGTTTCTCCTCCGTAGTTACAAGCAATATGTAAGTGAAATACAAACATGGTGGAAGTTCAGTTTTGTTTGAGGAAGGAGTCGTTTAAAAAAAAGTGTAACTCGAGATCTACTAAGTAGCTTTTTCCCGAAGCTTTGAATTGTACATCACAGCTTTAATTACCGTATTTTCTGGACTATTGAGCGCACCTGTCTATAAGCCGCTATTGAAATTATTCGAACAGTTTCATGTGGTCCACTCTGACCGGGTCTGATGTGACGACGCTAAATGTATCGGCGGCGCGGAGCTTGCTAGCTTGTAAAAAGCTAACGAGCTTCGTGCCACCGATACATGAGCCACACCGGTGTTTAAGCCGCAGGGTTCAAAGTGTTGGAAAAAAGTAGCGGCTTATAGTCCAGAAAATACGGTACTGATGAAGAGCAAGAGCTGCAGGTGGAAGTTGGTGTAAAAGTTGGTATATGGTTGTTTTTGTCATTAATGAATCAGTGGAGTGGAGAGTGTGGTGCTGATTTACCTGAACAGTGCAACACACACACACACAGGCCTGTAACACCAATGTTTGACTGATCCAGACCTTCATCCAATCAGAACCCTGAAATGTGACTGGTTGCAGTTAAGATTACACGTGGTCACCGCAACTCGTAGAGCTGTGAAGTGTTACGGCACATGATGGGTTAACCACTACTGAAGAACCATGTTAGCTACATTTAGAGCCCGTCTGCTAATTCTCATTCCCGTGGTTCATACAAAACGATGTTCTCTGCTGATGTTGCTACTGTTCTTGTTGTTTATGAAGAGATGAATGTAGCAATAGTTACTGTAGCCACTGGTTTCAGATTAGTGAACTCCAACTCATTGGTACTCAATGTGGAAATTATCTTGTGAGAAACATTAAAAGTTTTATTTGAAAGCTGCAGATCTTGTGATTTTTTTCTTCATCGTTCTAAAGATGTAATGTAACTAGTACTGTCAAAGGATTACAATTATAATCAGATTAATCACAGGGTTGTGGTGGCTAAGCTTATGATACAGTATAAATGCAGTTAACATACATATATTCTAGTAGGTTCCCACAGGAGGATTATTGATGTTATAACCACTTTATAGTTTGTTATGAACCAGTAAATCATTAGAAACTATTTATAAAGGTTTAAAAAGTTACATTTATTCACATAATAGTTCATTTTATTTCTATTTTTCATTTGTTTCCAGAAGAAGAGAGTTCCTCAGTCCATTTTTGAAAAGCTTGGCAAAGGATATTATCTTCAATCATGTCGTGGAAGATTTCTAGAAAATCACAAACATGTGAATCAGGACACTTCATGACACAGAGACACTGTTTTCACCATCATCAAAGGTTTTATGTTGCTACTGTACCTGCTCTGCCCAGTCCTGTGGGGAGAGGCATCCTGAGAGAGCCCCCAGAGTGCTTCAGACGCTCCTGGAGGGATTTCTGGACCAGGACCAGGGTGGAATCCTGGTGCCACACCGGCAGCTCCAGACCCTGCATGCAGCGGATGATGCGATCCTTGTCCTGTGCAGTCAGGAGCCCCTTCAAGTGGGAGACGTAGACCATGAAGGACATGTCGATGTTGACCGCCTCTCCATGAAGCAAGGCGGGCAAAACTCTCTGTGCAGCCAGAAAACAGGGGAAAGGTTTTATACAGAGAGCAGCGTCTACACAGGGGTGACGTTCAACTGCACTGCAACTCAACGTCATCCAATCAATTAATAATAGAATTAGTTTTGTGTGCACCTGACCTGTCACATGACCCTCACCTGACTGAAATTCTTTGTCAGATTAACAATTAACTATTAAAATATAATCTGTCATGTTTCTGAATATTTTTAGTTTGTTTTGATTGTTGTCATGGTTTCTTGTACTTCTGTATTCACTCTTGTTTCTCGTTTTCTATCAGTGTTTTTTTTCCGTCTTTGTCTTTCCATGTGTCATTTCCTGTTTAGGTTATTTCCTGGTTCTGATTTCTTTGTTGTGTCATTTCCTGTTTTATTTTGTAAGTCTTGTCCCTTGTGTGTGTCTGTCAGTGTTTCACTTCCTGTCACACCTGTCCTGATTTGTCCTGTCACACCTTTAGCTGATTGTTCTTCCCACTTGTGTCTCATCACCCAGTGTATTCAGCCTCATGTCTCTGTCCTGCGTCAGTTTGTCTGATAGACTTTGCTCACGATCCAGCTTTTTCTTCATCGTCGTCGTCACAGTGTTGCCTTGCTTTGTGAGAACCCTGCCTGCCTCCTGACCTCCCCTTTTTGCATGTTGCTATTTGGATACCTCTGCCTGGATGAAACCTGCTTTAACTGATCTGCATTTGGGTCCCTGCTCCATGCCTGTTTTCAATCTATTTGTTGTTATTTGAATAAATTTGGCTGCAGCAGCTTTAGAAATCTTGAGCAAAGAAATAAAAACATAAAAAAACCAACCTCTTGTGTTCACTTGATATGTGTATTTGTGTCAAGTAAACAGAGTTTTTATGTAACTGTGACAGTTGGGAACAACTCTAAAGTTTTGCTTAGTATTGAGTTAGGATGGGAGAGCTCATGTTTCAGTCGAGCTAACACACAATTGCACTAAAAAAAAAAACATAAAATACTTCTTAACCATTTCTAACTCAGGGCTGATGAGGTGACCGAAGTCCACCAGCCTGTCCAGATCATCCTCCCATAAGTTAGGAGCCAACTCCTCCAGCATGGTTTCTATGGCGATTCTCAGGGATGCTGCGGCGCTGCCTCCCTGTTGGCAGCTGGTGTCGCCGGGCTGCAGCTTGGTGAGCAGCAGCTGTCGGCCCTCAGCCTCCAGCAGCTCGAACAGGCCACGGTGTTTCATCAGGGCCATCTGAAGGGAATCAGCAGCAGCAGTGAGTCAGAGACAAGTGGTGGAGGAGACATGCACACACCCTCTGGTACAAACTGCACAATCATAAGCAATCACATGCATTGGATGGTTGTGCAGGAGAATCTTAAAGATGCCCTCCAGATATGTTGAATGGCTCCCACTAAATATAAATCACCCACCTATGAGCATACTAGCAGATTCGAGCTTCAGCATTATAAGATGCATATCGGACAATAACAAACTCAGTCTGCACAGCAATCATGAGATTGTGTTGTAATGATTATGGATTTTGTGCATGCATCACAACATGCATTTGTAGTAGAGGTGTTCAGCTGTGTCTCAGTTGCTGTTGCAACAGTTTTGAACAGGATGGAGGTTACAGCTCAGGAGGAGTTCGCTCAGATGAACAAACAAGTGCTTCTGTCAAAAAATGCAAATAGTGATGCTCCATATTTAAAATGTACTGTAGCTGTCTTAACAACAACACAGTGGTAGTTTACATTGTTAATGAGCAAACAGGTTGAAACAGTCCAAACACAAAATCAATGAAAACAAGGATCCGGGTCACTTCAGGAAAACCAGCTTCAAGACATTTGAAATACGTTGGTGATATTTCAACAGATGTTTTGTTGCTTTTATTTCTTCATATCATTAACAAACTTGCAAAAAGAAAATGTTTTTCTTGGTGATAAGTGCTGGTTGAGAAATTCAAAAAGCCCTTGAAACATATTTTTTTGTGTGAACATGATAATAACTTGTGCAAACAAATATTAATTGCAAACAGTCTGGATCTTCTTCTCAGAAATGATCAACTTGTGTAAACTAGAGACACCAAAGAACAAATTCATCATCAGCAGTGACATCATTTTACTGTTAGCCAATACATGTTTTATTCCTCCTGGACCAGCACATGCAAGACCATGAGGAAAACCACTCTCATCATGCAGAGACGAGCACCTTCAACATCTCTGCCATCCCATTAGAGATCTGACGAGGCGGGAGAGTTGAGAAGAAGGAGCAATCTAAGAAAGTTGCCACTGGTGGGACGTAACTTCCCAGTTTGTTTTTCCCACCGGCGAAGTTGACCCCAGTTTTTGCTCCGACACTGGCGTCAATGTACGACAGCAAAGTGGTCGGCACCCGGATGTACGGAGTCCTCCTGCGATACAGTGATGCTGCCAAACCCACCACGTCCAGACAAACCCCGCCTCCGATGGCTATGATTGGCTCGGAGCGTCTGTCGATACCAAAGGCGTGAACCGCCTCCAGGATCTGGGTCACTAGCTCCAGACTCTTGTTCTCCTCAGTGGTGGGCAGAGGGAGGAGCTTGTAAACGACTCCTCTGGCCTCAAAATACCGAGCGACCTGAGAGCCGTACAGCTGATTGACAGTTTCATCAATGACAACAAAACGCTTGACAGGGTTGGAGTTACTGACGGTGGCTTTAAGTTCTTCATCTCCCATATGACCCCAGAGCAGAGTGTCATTGCTGGGGTCCAGTAAGTTTTTGGACTGAATAACTGTGTAGGTGAAGACGATGGGGCTAACCACCGTCCAGGATGCTCCATGGTCTGACTGCTTCTCACAGCTGGAGATAGTTTACAATAGAGCAACACAGAGTGATCATTAGCTCCCAGTAATAATCCATGTTTCACACAGAAACAGAAAGCAGGTGATACCACATGCTGCACAGTTTGTGTATTTACATCGAACTATTTTATGTTTCTGCTTCACTTCTGTAGGAAACAATGATGCTTTTTACATAATTTATTTTGTAGCCCATGTTTTTTTCAAATGAATACTTACATACTACATACAAAAGCATGTGTTCATGTACTTTTAATACCTTAATCTTGAAAATGTCCCTGTCCTGAACTGAACAAATGTAAAGTAAAAGTAAAAGTGTAATTTTAAGTACTTTAAATACTTTATTCAGAACAGTATTGGCTTTAAATGGTAAAACAACAACAATTCAACATAAAGTGCAGTTTCTACTTGTTTCTTCTTCTGGTAAAACAACCAGAAATATAAATGTTTGACAGCTTTAATTGCACTTTCATCTGATTCCCTCATGTTGGCCTCAGTGTGATCGTGCAGTGACAAATGTTCTACATTATCTGAAATGCAAAATTGCAATTACAGCGTTAAGTTTTTTAAATTAATTAATTGTAATTAATGCATTAAAGTCCCACCCTGAGTATTAATACATGGATAACAATGATCACAGAGTAGAATAAATTACCACTGACTAGTCTTCTAGTTGTTACACCATCCCACTGATCTGCAGGTGGCAGTAACTCACAGAAAGGCAGCAGTGAAGGAAAAGATCACAAGCAACTAAACATGAACTCACACAACACAGAATTTAAAATACTGGCTTTGCAAATGTTTCATATGGACAGAAATGGATTCCACACATTTGTTAGACGTTAAAAACACACATAAAGAGTTTGGTGACAGCAACACCTTTATTAAATGTTTTGTTTTGTGAATTTAACTTTTATGTGCAACAGTTTTTTGTGTGGTAAGTTTAACTATTGACTCAGCTAATCTGCTCCATTAGGACCAAACTGTGGTTTGATTACAGTTTATTCTCCGAAAAACTACGGTGGCCAGGAGGTGCAACGCAACATTACAAAATACAAAAAACACTTTGACAAAGCTTGAGATGAATTTACATTTCAGAAAACAAATTAACATTTTGGAAAGTGTTTCACGTTCTGTAAAATTGTTTCCTAAAATGTAAATTTGTTTCCTGAAATTATAATTTGTTTTTTTTGAAATGTTAATTTGTTTCCTATGTTGTAATGTTGCTTTGCACCGAACCAGAACAGTTTGAATGGGACTGGAAAGCTGCTGGATTCAGATCCCACAGCAGCAAAGAGAGAAAAGGGAGGAACAGGAATCTCATGTTGAAGGTGTTCAGGAGAAAATATTTTCAAGGCCTTTAAAGCCCAGAACATGAACACCTCTCCCACCACCGCTTCACACACACACACACATGTCACTGCAGCCACAAATAGAAAGGCATTTCACCTCCTTCCCTCCATGAGGACACAAATGTAACATATATGTAGAATGGTAAAAAACAGGGTTGATGAACACACTTGAAAGAGAAACATATTTTAAAAAAGAATGATAATTATTACTACAACACAAAACTGCTGTAAATGTTATAATCACATCTGGAAACAACTAGATTGAATTAATTAATTTGCACAATACAAAAAGAAAAATTCACAATAAATTAAAAAACAATTATTTTAATACATCCCACTAGAATAATTAGTAATATTATTTTTCTGTACTTACATTTTAGCCTCTGACACCTTCCCCTGTGTCCGTGTGCACAGCTCAGTTTGTCGAGTCCATGTCCCCTTCACCTGAACCAGATTAAACTTAGTTTGTTGTGAACAGCAGGATTTCTTATTTGAAGTCATGCTCCCAGAGTCCGAGCCGCCAAGTGTCGCCAGCCTCCACTCTGTCCTGCTCTCCGCAGCCACGTACCGGACGTCAAGTTAAGAGGATGTGATGGCTCAACGTACATAACCCCCGCCCCCACACACAGGCCTGCACGCCGGCAGGAGGTTTCTCTGCTCAGTGGGGCGAGCGAGGCTGTAACAACAAACCAACAGGATGACAAACACACTGCGACGGCCACTTTCTTCTTTTATTATAACAGCCATGTCCCAGCTGCTGCATCTGAATCCTCCTGCTGGATGCATGTTGCAGCACACAGTGTGGAGACAGTGTATGTGAAAGTCTGCTGAGGTCAGTGTAGCAGGAAAATAACAAACTGATTTGATTTAGTTTGAGTTTTTTTGTTTGCAGCTGAGAAGTGAAAGACAGAAGAGGATTTTTATTTGTGACGGCACATCTCTCGTACTGATCCCTCTGACTGGGATGTACACAAACAGCAATCCACACAGGCGAGCAGGAGCAGGAGTGCTGCACAGCCATCTGCTGGAGCTGCCACAACAATCATATAACATCAGAACAAACCAAAGAAAATACAGAAGTTGTTTAGTTGTAGTGAAATCTGTCTGTCTGGACTTGCAGTGATCATCACTACAAATGTAAATATATGTTGGTTATGTTTACTGCTAACCACAGACTGTTCACAGTGAGTGTGATGTCACCCAACTGGATTGTGGACTCCCATTATGAAGCAGGAGATCAGCATTTGAATGTCGCCATGTTGTTTTCTGGAGCCTGATGTGACCATATTTGGATGTCAAGGGAGGCCCTGACCCTTGAACCCGAGATCTCTGCATGTATGTGAGACTTCAGAGCTGCTCTCACTGGAGCAGTGGTGTAAATATGGACGGTGCAGCTGGTGCAGCTGTCTGGAATTGCCCCAGGCCTCGTTGTTGTGAAGGGAAAAGCTTGGGACAGGTTGCTATGGTAACGCTGGTGAGGGAGGAAGGAAAGATCATTTGTCCAATCACGTAGATACCTGTCAGTCATGATGGTGTGAGGTGAGATGTTTCTCATTTCAGCAAGAAAAAAAAGCACATTTAGCATTAGCCTAGCCTCTCTTGACTGGCTGTGCGTGTGTGTCCGTGTGTGTGTGTGCGCTTGTGTTTTGGGCAGGGGTGGGGGCACAAAAAAAAAATAATTGCACCAGGGCCTGTACCCATGATTTTACACTAGTGTATTGGTTGATCCAGCTAACACACCCCTAAATGTTCCTCTTTTTGAAGCCTCAGGAGTCGCAAACCTCACCACACATCACTGGAAGTGACCATATTTGGATATGAAGAGAGGAGTGAGGAGGTGGATCTGACCTTTGACCCCGAGATCACTGCCCAACATGAAGACCAGGCTGGTTGATCCAACTAACCACACCACTAAACACTGCTCTTTTTGACAACATCTGAATCACTTGTGGAAAAAAAATCAGAGAATTTCATGATTGAAATTTGGAGTTTTTGAATTGAAGTCAATTGGAGCCAGAGTTTTTCGGAGCCAGCATCTAGTGGCTGTCGGGTGTATTGCACCAATTGCTTTGTCCATTTCTATATGCAGTATATACAACACAACTGTAAAGCTTGCTGCTGTTGTTGTTGTTGTTGTTGTTGTTGTTATTTTATTTTAGTCTGTGTCCTCCACTCCCCCCTCTCCTCCCTCCTCCTCACCCTGTCTGTTTTTCCTCTTGTTGTTGTTGTTCTTGTTGTCTTCTGTGTTCTCCCCTCCCCCACCTCCCCCACACTCTGTCCTTTTCCTCCCGCTCTTGTTGTTGTTGTTGTTGTTGTGTTCTGTGCTCTCCCTTCCCCCACCTTCCCCCTCCTCTCCCCTCTTCCTCTCTACCCACTCTGTCTCCTCATGCTCCCTGTTGTGCCAGTAAATTCCAATAAAGGTTTGATCAGGAGGAGTGGATCAGTTCTGCTGTGGCTCTGCAGGACACACAGGTTTTCATACTGTCTGAGCTGCCAAACAGGACGGGTTTAAAAAATACATACATAGCAGATCAAGCTGTCAGCAGGGCTCTGAATACAATGGAATAAAACAGAAATTGTGTTATTATTATTATTATTATTATTATTATTAGTAGTAGTAGTAGTAGTAGTAGTAGTCTGAATTATACCCTCTGAATGATTCATCTTGTGCATCTCTGACCTCAGATCAGCTATGAACTTTATTGTTGTTACATAGTTTTCATTGTTTTTCTCTTTAATCACTTCCTGTTTGAGATCAGCTGCTGTGTCAGGCAGGTTTGACTCATCAGAAGAAATAGAATAGAACAGAATAGAATAGAATAGAATAGAATAGAATAGAATAGAATAGAATAGAATAGGTCTTGTTGAAGCCAATAATGTAATAAAAGCCGATAATGTAATAAATTTGCCCTTTTTGAAATGTAATAGGCTAATAACATAATAAAAGTCATGAACTGATAACGTAATAACTGTTGGTGAATACCACAATAATTTATTATGTTATTGGCTCAGTTATTACATTTGCAAAGTTTTTTTTCTTTTACCAGGCCAATAACGTAATAAGCAGCCAATAACGTAATAAATTATGCCCGATTAATGTAATTATTACATTACTGGCCAAAAGTTATTACGTTATCAGTTCAGGACTTTTATTACGTTATTAGTCTATTACATTTCAAAAAGGGCAAATTTATTACGTTATCGTCTGTTATTACACTATTGGCTTCAACAGGTCTTTATGGTGACTGTTATAAAACAACAATGAAATTCAGTTTAGCACTCTCTGTACTGCAGCATTAAAAAATAAAATATCAAAGGAAATAACACACTCACACTAAAAATATAACATAAAATTATAATTAATATTCTCCAGTTAAGATTTTCTGGTTCTTTATCCTGAGATGTTGTCCAGTCTGTATAATCTCACTGGTCACACTCACCACCACCACCACCACCACCATCATCATCATCATCATCATCATCATCATCGTCATCAGGGTCCTTGGATCAGCCATGTTTCCTCTGAAATGAGGCTGCAGACAAACAGGGGAAGATTTTCAGTGTTGCTGTTTAACGGTTGGTCCTGTCTTTGTGAGATAAGTGAATCTAATTTTCTGTGAGGCAGTTTCAGTTATTCAGAGCACCACTGAGATGCAGTGTATCACGGAGGTGAGACTTGAAGTGTGTAATGGAGGTTTGCTCAATAAAACCTCAGCGAAGAAAGGTTATTGATTTGGAAGCTTGAAAAGGTTCTGACGGTAAAAATCTAATCTCCTATCTTTACTTCAACAAGGACAGATCAATTAAAAGTAATAAACCATAATTATTGACACACAGGGAATTATTTAATGAGATTATTCTGGTGATTAGTCTCCAGGGAACAGATCTTCCTTATTGAACTTTTGCCAAAGCTTCAGTGCCACGTCATTCAGTCTCTGCACAACTTTACTTCCTCACTTCTCCTCTAGTTGTGACGAACAACTTAAGCACTTTTATCCTGACTGGATGGCAGTAAAGTGAACAACCTACCAGACATGGATCCACCAGCTTCTCATTGTCTCTATTCTCCTGATCATTCACAAGAAGCTTTGAATGGTTTCATGTTTTGTGCAGGACACAATGGAGATGTAAAGCACTGTTCAGCACTCTGACACCATCAAAACCTCAAAATTAAAGGAGACATATTATGGAAAATCAATCAAGTCTTTGATATGTACTGTTTGGTATTTGGCTGCCTCCAAGTCTATTAACAGTAAGATTTTAAAACCATCTCATTGTTGCATGATCTGCTTGAAGAGAAATACCTGGAGTAAAACGAGGCTTTCAGGACTCTGCTCTACTGTGACGTAACAGGAGAGTAGACAGTCTGACAGGGTCTGACAGATGCTGCATTAGCCAACCGCTGCAGAGTCTCCCACATGGTCTCCCACAGCGTCTGAAGTGTAGGATCCTCCTTCTTGGATTTCTCTGTTACAAGAGAAGTTTGACCGCGACATGAGTGCAGGTAAAACTCAGTTTTAGGTTGTAAAAACCCACACATTTCATTACACAGGCTGCAGCCTCACAGCGGAGTGGATTCATCTCATTTTTGTTTTTTTTATTAACACAATTCCAAATTACAGACAAGTACAGAACAAAAAAAAACCCCAAAGGAAAGAAAAAAATAAAAAATAAAAAATAAAAAATACAGACAATAATAAAACAAACAATACATAAGATAACATTACAACAATTATTTCCCCGGATCACCAGTGAAAGTGTAGGTTACAATATTTAATTCAGATTTAAAGCAACTGGTTTGTTCTGACAGCTTTCTTGTTTTTACCGTCTTTGACTGTGCCGACATATCGTCACAATTCCAACAAAAAGAGGTCCGCATTTGGTTTGGCATCTGCCCACTTCTTCTTGTGTATGTGGAATTTTGCAAGAATCAAAATAAACTGAATAAAGCCATATCCTTATTCAGGTTTCCTTCAAAATATAAGAAAACAATTGCTTGTCCTGTTGTCGTCCTTACATTATGCTGTACATCAGTCCAGAATGTTTTTGAGAATGTACAATGATAAAACAGATGAAGGATCGTCTCTTCTTCCTTCCCACAGAATTTACATAATATATCAATATTTACATTAAACATTTCTTTGTGCAGGATAAATCTTATGTAGTATCTTAAATGAAACTTTCTTTACTTTATTATTTAAACAGAATTTCTCACCAACCATCCCTGTCAATTTCTCTATCTCATTCGTGTTGCTGACTTCCGGGTTACAGCGACTGCGTCATTACGTAGAGGGGAGCGTCTTAAAGGTACAGGCACCTAAAAACAGCCTGTTCTGAGTAGACCTGATGCAGTGTTTTTGAAGCAGACTGAAATACAGGATCAGAGTGGAGTTTAACCAAGAAACTTCACGGAAATGTTCTTGAGGTGCATAAGACTTATTTAAACCCTAAAAAACAGTATAAAATATCTCCTTTAAGGTTTGCTGCAGTCTGCTGTTTTTATTAGGAAACACGCAACTCTGAGTAAATAAATCTGAACACACTCATTATAAAATCTGCCAGACTATGTGCCTTTAAGATTATCCACCTGCATTAGTTAATCCAGGGGTGTAATCTTCATTATCTGCAGGAACACACAGAGGATCAACTCAATAACAGCGTGATAATAATGAAAAGTGAAGCGATGCTGCTTTTTAAACACATGAATTTAGCAAGTAATGATGGACGACTTGCAAAAATTTATCTTTTTATGCAATATTTATTAATTTTTCTCAACCACATGTGCTGACAGTATTCAGTTGTACAAAATGAACGCAGTACTACAGTCCAATGTCGTCTTTTTGTCCTCATCTTACATCAATCATCATCATTCTATCATGTGAAGTAATCATAACTGCTTCCCACCAAGGTAATTATAAAACTAAATTAAAGACAAACACATTATTCACATATATCATGAGGAATTTATTATTCATAGAGATGCATTGGTTTACAATAATGGTAAATCTATAGTATCTACTCTTACAAGCTCCGTTAGAGCTAAATTCAGCAATGTTCATGGAAGGGGTGAAAAAGACCAACAAGTATAAAGAAGCTACATATTCTTCTCATCCACTGATTATACTTTAAATACAAATATATCAGATTGTGTTGGCAGTGAACATTTTTAAAGCATCAATCTGTTCATTACTTCCTCTACAAATTTGTATATGACTACTAAAATAAAAATCAGGTAGTGTGGCCCCAGCATAGCGTAAAGCTATAAGAAGGGGGGAAACTTTTATTGTGAAGTGCTAACTATCAATGTTCCCTTTCCTTTGGCTTCTCTGCTCATCATGGTCCTTTTGTGCCGAGATATATAAAATAAGAAAAAAAATAAAAATCACAAACAGACAGTTTCACAAATGTGTTTTTTTGTGTGATCCCACTCAACTGTACAAACATAATTCAGAGTTAGATTGAAAATAAAAATTAAGAAATGCTGATAAATACCAGGAAAAGAAAAACATTCCCCAAGAACAGAGTGTTTGGTTACAAAGATGAAGCTGTTGTTTTATTTGGAATACAAAGTCACGCGGGCTGTGAGTGAGGCGGCCTTGCAGTGAAGAAGTGGGACCTCATGGTCAGAGAGAAGGCACACGATCGAGATGAAGGTTGGGCCTCTCCGGGCTGCCGACGTCTTCGTCTCGGTTCATCTCCGGGCTGTGGCCGTGCTCGTCTGTGCTTTCCGGAGATTCGTAGGGATAATTTTCACATATCTCCTCGTCCTCCTGCTCCTCTTTAATGCTGGGAGCGAAAAACACAATCAGGATTATGATAAATAACAGTGGAGTCGGATACACTGACGAGGTCAGAGGGCAGGGATGCTTACAAAGCTTGTGGAGGGGACTGCGTCGCACTGCTGTCACTTTGGTATCCAGATCCATTAGCGAGGGCTCCGTTCATCTGCTCCTGGAGAACATGAGGCAAGGAGTGTAATGGGATGCTGCCCATAGACGCTGGGTTGTAGAAAGAGCTGTCGAGACCTCCGCTCTGAAAGAGAAGTCACATCTTATAGTACTGCATCTGCAACAGTGGAGCCCAACCCTGGTCCTCAAGAGCCCCTGTCCGACATGTTTTAGATCAGAGGTGCCCAACCCTGATCCTCGAGAGCCCCTATCCTGCATGTTTTAGATCAGAGGTGCCCAACCCTGGTCCTCGAGAGCCCCGATCCTGCATGTTTTAGATGTCTCCCTCTTCCAACACACCTGATTCAAATGATCAGCTCATCATCAAGCTCTGCAGAAGCCTGATGACGATCCAGGTCATTTGCATCAGGTGTT